>CM060691.1:65264030-65511530 GCA_030686995.1 Artemisia argyi | reverse complement strand
ATCTGAATTAGTTTTGATAATGAATTTTTAGTCTATAGTTCTACTACCTGGAAAATTCTATAAAAATTACACAAAGTAGTCCACATATACATTTACATGGGGAAATTTTGCTAAGGTCCCAGGAAATGCACAAATATACTTTAAAAATCTGGAAATATGATACATGTTTTGATTATACATGCTGAACTTTTCTTAAAAGGTGAATTACACACTTAAAGTTTATTATATCATTAATATAGGTAACATAATCCTAACGAATCTTTAATTAAGTGTCTAATACAGTAAATGAACTACCTAAAAACTTTATATAACCTAATATGGTATTTAATTTGACTACTACATGTTTAAGTATGTTTAAAACCCTAGTTTACTACTATTGGGAATAATAACTAAACTTAGCATGGATACTTGTATTTGTGATATAAAACATTTAAGAATTAGTTGTAAACCTATATAAGAGATAAGTAACTCTAAAAATTATATTACTAATTAATTAAGTCCTAACCTAATCATATGTTTAAGCTTACTAATAAGAAAGGTTACTAAAAGTGGGTAGAAGACCTAATATGGAATAAGAATAAGTAAATAAATGAGCAAGCTATTAATAACTAAGTCACATGTGTAGATTTCTGAAGAAGGGTGTTACTCGTTCTTTGATCCTTTCTATTATGTCAGCTTCGCATTTGTCCAAGGTACGGATATTCTGACCTTACTCTTAAGGTTTCCTTCGTGATTACAACTTCTGTTATGAACTTTCTGTTTTGAACCTTCTGATTTAAACCTTTACTATGAACCTTCTATTTTTGTACATTTGATATGAAAACTTTGCTATTGAACTTTCTGATATGAAAACTATGTTTTGAACCCTTAAATATGAACCATTTGATTACATGAGTTTCACTAGGCATGGGGGTTCCATGTCCGTGTCAGAGATGCACCTCTGACATGACTCTAGGGCAGTAGAGTGATGTTCTGCCACGTCCCTTGGTTTGGCTGCAAATGTTTATGTGTTGGGAAGGGGCGTATGGATGCATCCTAGATCTGTTTCTGTTTATGATATGATATGATTTGTCTGGTGAATGTGGCTGTGTGTGCAATACACGTCCTTCACATTTCTGGGAGCTAGCTACTCCACCCATATGAGGACACCCCTCGTTATTGTCTGATTATCTGAGAGGTCTCCCCTCTATATGTTTGTGAAGATATGTGATTATGATTATGATAAGTTATCTGTTTCTGAGCTTATGGTATGATTATGGTTCTGACTCTGTTCGTACAGGTGACTGTATGAATTCCTTACCTAACCTATATATTTTATTTCCGTATCATCCGTTATACCTAAATATATTTTTTCCAAAATACATCATTTGTACTTCAGCATTTATTTTCAATTATTATTGTTATATCTGTTCACTGGGCTTTTTAAGCTCAGCCGCATTTTCTTTCACCGCGGCAGGTATTCAAGTTAGCTTTGGGATATCTTTTTGGGATTGAGAGTAGAGTTGAATTGAAGATTTTGACCATAGTAATTTTAAAGTAAGGTATTTATTTAAGATTTCCACTTTTGATCTGTTCTATTTGTTCTGATGTAACACCATATTGTTGTGACACTTTTACCCTTGTCGGGTTGGGGTGTTACATACATGTAAGCTAATTTTTAAATTAAACATATAAGCTAATTTCTAAATTCAACATATTCAGAAAATGCTTATTAAAAATTTAAGTCTGTGAGGTTCGAACATTGTATTTGTACAATGAATAATGAAACATAACCATGATGTATACCAATGGAGCAATACAACATTTGTTTACAAATTCTAATTGATAAATATAACATAATTAAGTTTATAATTTACATACAAAAATGTTTTTTATTGTGTGTATATTTTTGATTTATTGTTATCTTAAAATTTACTAAAAAAAAATTAAGATAAGTTTGGTAGAGATTTATTGTTATCTTTAAGTTATTTGTTAGGGTTTACATAATGTTACACTATATATACAACATTATTTGTTGAGCTTAATCATAATTGAATAATCGAATAACAAAAAAAGTCGACTAACAAAGAAAAAAATGCAGCCACAACGATATTCACACAGGCTTTCTAAAGCAAAGGAAGCTAATACATCTGAAAAGCTAGAAGAGGATAACAAAAAACCTAGAATGAATTCAGGTTAACTGAATTCATATATATAATTAATGTTGTTTGTTTCATCTTTAAATCTAACATATTGCTATTGTGTTTGTTTTGATTAATTGTTAACAGGAAACCAAGCAGTAAAGAAAGCTGGTAGACAGAATTTTAGAGGTATATTTGCTTTTAAGAAGTAATAATGTATTGTTTTATATTTGTTTTTGTTAATGCAAAGAGAACTTATGTCATGGGTGCATATAAATATCAGAATGAATTAAATATAAAACAGTTAACCTAGATAGATTCTGTTATACCTTAATTTTCCCCTAAAAAAATAATATGCCCAACCCTTTTATATTATATCTTTCATGGTTAATATCTGGTCATGAAAACAAAGTGTTAAAGAAGCACATAAAATTGTAGGTTTATGCATAAGGACTGTGTGGTCATTGTATAACACATGCAGGTGATGATCAATATGTAAACATATGTTATAAGTCTATGGTTAGCCACTTAGCCTACACTACGCTATATACCTAAGTAACCAAGTTGTAACATGTGCCATTGTTGAGAAGGTGTCATGTCATGATAAGTAAATCGATAACAATAAATTTATGCATAAATCAGTAAGTCACTAAATATAATTGAAAATTATACATCCCGACACCATTTGTAACTGCCAATTAAACACATAAGACTAAAAGAGTAAAGCCAATTAAGCGTAATCCAGTTTAGTACTTACACATCTCCAACCAAGTTATGCTACTTCCCATGACCCATAGACATTAGGTGTAGCCATTCGATGTTTATATATTTGTAGCCATTCCATGTTTAAATATTTGTTGATACAAATGAAAGTATCCTCTTAGAGATTAGATACTTAAAGGGTTAAACATAGTGGTTTTAAGTTTACATCAAATATATTACGTTCGTTACTTTTTCATGTTGCAAATATGTGTGAATCAATTGAAAAGAATATGGTGTGCACCCTGGTATGAAAATAACTCATCCCTGATAAAAAATGGTAGTCCTCTAATAAATTCCCACTAATCCTGAAGCTGATAAGGTCAAGTATCGCATGTGCCGCATTAAAAGTTAAACGTACCGTTGTGAAACTATTTACGTTTAAGGTACAAGAAACAGTTAGCTTATGTTTAGCAATCTCAAACACCTTATGAAAGTCTAACTGATAGTATAAAACTATAAATTACAAATACAATATAAGTTGAACAATCATTATTTTCATGAAAGTTTATGGACTTTTACACATTCATATTGAAAAACAGTTTATTATGTTTTTATCTATGCTATTAATTGATCATGTATTTTTTATGGATATGTTATGAATTGTTAATGTGTTGGTTTTCAGTACTTAAAGGGACATGATGTTTGTTTGTAATTCTCATTGTGTATGTGTTGATGATTTGTTAGCAGGAAAGCAAAAACCGAGGAAAGGTACTCGAACGAATTTACAAGGTATGTTGGTCATTAAGAAATAATGTTACATTTGTGAATAATTTTTTTTATGCAAAGAATGTTATTTGTGATAACTTTACAGACCCAAACAACGTTGAGAATGATGTGATTTTAGTTGATGAACCAGGTATTTATATATTGATAGTATGTTACATGTACAAAAACAAGTTAGGATTTTGGTTTTATAATGTTTTAGTTTATAGTGCATAACATATATTTGTATTTTTATTTACTTACAGAAAGAAACCATGATGATATGAATGAGACTATATTGGTTCCACCAGGTATTTTGAAAATAAAGATGCAGTTGTTTACAAAGTTTTTTTGTACATCCAACCTTGAAATAAAATATGTTTTACTTTGCATCAGTTTCACAATCAAAAAACAAAGACACTTCTATCGACATGGCCATTTTTGAAAGTGACACCCCTGGGAGAAACAAAGGATCTCATGGTTTAAGTTTAAGAAGTGCAAAGAAAGGTACAAATCCTTCAATTTCAGAACCCACAAACAAAGATACTTCTATCGATATGTCTATTTGTCACACCCCCAAAATACCTGTATAGCAGCGGAATGGAATACCTGGGAGTGACTGTCATAGCACCACAGTTACAGTTATATTGAACGACCTAAAGTGTCGTTTAGAAAATACATCGTTTGATTCATTCAAAATATTCAGAGTTATAAAACATAGGTCCCAAAAGAGTTGGAAAGTTTAAGTAAATAAGTTTAGTACAATCAAACGATAGTTCATAAGTGCATGAAATCCAAAATGAGACGCGTCATCCTTGATTCTCAAAGAAATGACTCCATGCATGTCATGAGGCATATGGCTTAGTTACCTGAAAATACATTGCGAAAACGGTCAACAATAATGTTGGTGAATAATCATAGGTTTGTAAATTAAATCGTATGTACATAAGCCACAAGTGTAAAGTAAACCGACAAAAATGTCAAAATGCTACATTGGCTCTTAAGCTCATGACCCTGAAGCTAGACGTTACTTGGCCCCAAATGAGTGTTTACCAGACACTCTAATGTATTAAACATGAAATGCATTCGTACCCGTTGGAGCAACCCAAACACGAATGGAGGAGTCACCCTCAATAGATCTATTCACTCACTCTCGCTTGTAGATTAATTAACGGTCCATGATAATAAAGGGGACTTGTCATGACGTGGTAATAAGGCAACTTAAGCAATGTAAGGAATTTAATACTTTGGCATGTACAGAAAAATAAGTATGCAATGTATTCTCCCTCGTGGGATTTGAAATCAAATATGTAATTGAAAACGGGGCTATGAAAACTCACCTTAAGTGATAGTACGATGAGATGATATGATCGGGACAACAAGGCACGTACACTAGCCGCAACCTAAATGAATGAATATGATCTAATTTAGATCATGAAATGTCGTAATGAATAATCATGCACATGATACCTATACCACTCGTAACTTGAAAATATTCGTTATAGTCAAAGTAGGTAATTTCCATACTTAAGGAAAATTAAGTCCAATAAGAAATATAGAAACTTGTCGTAGTATATCGTATATAATATGTTAGTGTTATATTCCTCGTCTTGAAAATCTTAATATACCGTCTAGTAGTCGCATAAATAAACCTTGGGTCGTACGTATTTCATTAGTTAAAAATAAACTCCTTGAATAAGAAATCTAGAAAATATGTCATTTAGTACGTAGTTATATTATTTTCTAGTAGTGACTAAATATATATATAGTTTTGACGATTTTAAAACGTGGATAACTTAGTCGTTTTAAGCTCATTTTCCTCGTTGTTTATATCCACGGATTCGTTTTAGTATGTACTAATATATTTTCGATAGCTCGGCTCCACTAGGTTTTGTCCGTCGAAAAATTTTCAAACAGCATGCAGTTTTTCAGAAAATTAGTTTTCGTCACTTAACTTGCAAAAATCATAACTTCTTCGTTATAAGCTCGTTTTAATCCGTTCTTTCGCCCACGGCTTCGTTTTTGAAAGTATTTTCTTAATCTTTGGTCAAAAATTACCCATAACCTACTGAGTCTCCTACGTTTTAAAAATGGTGACAGTAGGTATTTCTATTGTTTCAAAAACCATTTCTAGGGTTCCAATCTAGTTCCAACTTCAACCAAACCACTTTCAATCACCACAAAACTAGTCTAAGCCTACCATACACCTTCTTAGGGTGTCATGGGTTCTTAAATATCATTAATCCACTAGGTCTAACAAGGGTTTCTCATGTAACCATTTCTAGGGCTCAAAGTTAGATATATACAAAAATGGAGTGGTATAAGCTAATACATGCATGAGCTCTTGTATGAAAATTATATAATCATAGTAATAACTTGTAAAAAATTATGAAAATGAGTTTTGTTAACTTACATTGAAGGTTTAGGGAGTTTAGATGGTGAAAACCTAATAATCCTTGAGTTTTTATTTCAAAACTGTAACAAGGACAACTAAGTGAACAAGATTATGCCTTGATCTTTGAAAAATTATGGGTTTTGCTTCTTCTTCTTACTTAGGTCGAGCACACCAAGAGAGAAAAGAGAAAGAAAAACCTTACTAACACTTGAAAGATAAATGAGAATGAGATGAAAAAATGGGATAATATCTTAGGACTAGACAATAGTTTGGTGAGTAATTAATGTAAGTTGGAAATTTGTACATGAGAACCAAAAAGGGGGGGGGGGGGGGGCTTGGCCGGCCACAAAAAGGAGGAAAAGGGGGGACAATGTTGGGTAATTTATTTAGAGATTTAGTGTAAGATTGTGTAGTATTATTTAGTTTTAGGTTTAATAGGGTACCGGGTTTGTTTGAAATAAATTTTATCGAAGTTAACCGGGACATAATAAAGTCGTAAAAGTTATAAAAATATGTTGGGCACAAGTATGGAGAGTTCGGGTGATTATTGTTTAGTTTCCACGAAAACCGTCGTAATTTTAGTAAACTTACGATAATAATTAAATAAATTTCCAAAACACCGGGTAAATTAATATTATAATTTTTATATTATTAAAATGAATATAAAAATATATTGGGATCATAGTCGGGAGTGTTGGACGTGTTAGTCACATTATTGATCGCGTGTTAACGTTTATTTATAAATAATTATACGTAAAAGTTGATTATACCCAAAAGTACTAATTTAAGTATCCTACGAGTGGAATAGTATGCAAGTGCCATAATGATGATATGCAGACTATTTCTAGTCCGTATGAAATGTCCCAATGATAATGCATGAATTCGCTCCTGAACCAATACGGTTACGCAAATTTGAATACCCGTAAACTTAATTTACGATGAAATGAGTAATGCACATGAATAGTGGTTTTCTCTCAGGAATGAATAGTATCAGGTGAATAGTGAAATTTTTTAAATGTATCTCGGAATATCAAATTGACCTAAAAATGATGAATAGTAAAATTGTGAATAGTAATTGGTGAATAGTAATTGGTGAAGAGTAAGATGTCGAGGTTTGGAAAAATGACCTGAAATTGTGGGGTGTGATAGTCGCCCACCCAAAAAGGAATTCAGTCCCTGAATTCAGCTAGTGTTGGTCTCGGAAATTGGCTTGGTGAAAAGTTGTGGATACTTTAGTCGCATTTGGTCTTCTCGTTCCCAAGTAAACTCGGGTCCTCTTTGAGAATTCCAGCGAACTTTCACGATCGGAATTCGACTCTGCTTCAATTGTTTGACCTCGCGGTCCATAATTTCAACTGGTTCTTCCACAAAGTTAAGCTTGTCATCGAGTTGGATTTCTTCTAGTGGTATAATGGAAGACTCGTCCGAAAGACATTTCTTGAGGTTCGAGACATGAAACGTGTTGTGTACGTTGCTGAGTTTTGACGGAAGTTCAAGTTTGTAAGCTACCAGACCAAGCCTTTCCAGTATCTTGAATGGACCAATGTATCTCGGGTTCAGCTTCCCTTCATTTTCCAAATTGTATCACGCCTTTCCAGGGCGAGACTTTCAACATGACTTTGTCCCCGACCTGAAATTCCAATGGTTTGCGTTGAACATCTGCGTAGCTTTTCTGTTGACTTCTAGCAGTTTCGAGTCTCTCTCGAATCTGAATTATCTTTTCTGTTGTTTCTTGAACCATCTCCGGGCTAGTACATTGTACATCACTGACTTCGGCCCAACAAACTGGAGATCGACACTTACGACCATAAAGTACCTCGAATGGTGCTGCTTTAATGCTCGAATGGTAACTGTTGTTATAGGAAAATTCGATCAACGGAAAATGGTTAGCCCAACCATTTCCAAAGTCAATCACACATGCCCTAAGCATGTCCTCAAGTGTCTGAATAGTTCTCTCGCTCTGACCATCGGTCTGAGGATGGTAAGCAGTGCTCATGTCTAACTTGGGTCCAAAAGAATCTTGTAATGACCGCCAAAAGTTTGATGTAAAACGACTATCTCTATCGGAAATGATGGAAACTGGTGCACCGTGTCTTGAGACTATTTCCTTGACGTAAAGTCTAGCAAGTTGTTCCATGGAATAAGTCTCTCTAATGGGTATGAAATGTGCTGATTTGGTAAGACGATCAACAATTACCCAAATAGCATCGTAACCTCCTGACGTCTTGGGAAGTTTAGTGACAAAGTCCATTGTAATACGTTCCCACTTCCATTGTGGAATCTATGGTTGTTGAAGCAATCCTGACGGTTTCTGGTACTCGGCTTTTACTTTAGCACAAGTAAGGCATTTGCTGACGTACGTAGCAATTTCAGCTTTCATGTTTGGCCACCAATAAAGCTTTTTGAGATCCTGATACATCTTATCAGAACCTGGATAAATAGAGTACTTCAACTTGTGTGATTCATGCATGATCAATTCTCGTATCCCACCATAGAGTGGTATCCAACTTCAGTCCTTGAAGCATAACACTCCATCTGATCTCTTTACAAAGCCATTTTTGTTTTCTGGCATACCATAAAGTTTCTCATGTGGTCGATTTTCTTCTTTGAGAGCCTCAATCTGAGCTTCTAAATTTTTTTATGGTAATGGCGAAATGATTGTCATTCCCAATGATCTAACTCTCAAAGGTTTGAGTCGTTCCTTTCGGCTAAGTGCATCTGCTACAACATTCACTTTTCCTGGGTGTTTCACAATCGTAATCACTCAACAATTCTGGCCAACGACGTTGTCTCATATTGAGTTCCTTCTGATCAAGTATATGCTGTAAGCTCTTGTGGTCGGTAAAAATTATGCACTTGGTACCATAAAGATAGTGTCTCCAAATCTTGAGTGCAAAAACTACCGCACCCAAATCCAAGTCATGTGTAGTGTAATTCCTCTCGTGTGTCTTAAGCTGTCTAGATGCATAAGCTATCACCTTCTCGTTTTGCATTAGCACAGCTCCAAGTCCTTGATGCGAAGCATCGCAATATACCACAAAGTTCTCAATACCTTCGGGTAGTGACAAAATCGGTGCGCTACAAAGCTTCTGTTTCAATAACTGAAATGCGGACTCTTGTTTTTCTCCCCACTCGTACTTTTGATTCTTTTGCGTCAGCTTAGTCAACGACTTTGCTATCTTAGAAAACCCTTCAATAAACCTTCTGTAATATCCTGCAAGTCCTAGGAATTGACGAATTTCCGTAGGAGACTTGGGTGTAGCCCAATCCTTAACTGCCTCGATCTTTGCTGGGTCGACTTGTAATCCTTGGCTATCAATGACATGGCCAAGAAATTGAACTCTTCGTATCCAAAAATCACACTTTGAAAATTTGGCATACAATTGCTCATTCTTGAGTAGTTCCAGGATTGTTCTGAGATGTTCTTCGTGCTCTTCCTTACTCTTGGAATAAATCAAGATATCGTCAATGAATACGATCACAAACTTATCAAGATACGGTTTGCACACCCTATTCATGAGATCCATAAATACCGCAGGTGCGTTGGTTAATCCGAAAGGCATTACTTGAAACTCATAATGACCATAACGTGTTCTGAATGCCGTCTTCGGGATATCCTCTTACCGAACTCTAAGTTGATGGTAACCGGATCTTAAATCAATCTTGGAATAAAAACTAGAACCTTGTAACTGGTCGAACAAGTCGTCAATTCTGGGGAGTGGATAACGGTTCTTTACCGTTAACTTGTTCAGCTCACGATAGTCGATGCACATTCTGAAAGTTCCATCCTTCTTCTTTACAAACAAAAGCGGCGCTCCCCAAGGCGAGGAACTCGGTCTAATGAATCATTTGTCCAAAAGTTCTTGTAATTGATTTGACAACTCCTGCATTTCCGAAGGTGCAAGTCTATACGGTGCTCGCGCAATTGGTGCAGCTCCTGGCACTAATTCAATTTGAAACTCAACTTGGCGTGTAGGCGGAAGTCCTGGCAATTCTTCCGGAAAAACTTCTGGAAATTCCTTAACAATTGGCACATCTTCAAGTCGTTTTTCATCCGACTTCTTCTCCGTGATGTGAGCCAAGAATGCAGAACAACCCTTCTTTATGTACTTCTCGGTTTTAATGCACGATATAATACTGAGTCTAGTTCCACTTAGCTCTCCACGAACAACCAAAGTTTCACCGTTATAAGGAAGGTGAACAACTTTCTCATCACAAATAATTCTCGCTCGATGCTGAGATAACCAATCCATACCGATAACAACGTCGAAACTTCCAAGTTCTACAGGCATAAGGTCTATATTGAATGGGTGGTTTAGGAAATTTATAGTGCAACCACGGACAATGGTGTTGGTGTTAACTAAAGACCCATCGGCTAATTCGACGATATAGGAAACGTCTAATGGGGTTGGTTCTATGTTAAGTAAAGGTGCAAATGCAATAGAAACAAAACTTCTATCCACTCCTGAATCAAATAAAATGGATGCATAACGATTATTAACGAGGAACGTACCCGCAACAACATTCGGGTCCTCTCGGGCATCTTCTCCTCCCATAACATAAGCTCTTCCTCGAGCCATTCCACCTTGGTTTCTAGCTCCCTGATTCTTCTTCTATGGGCACTCATTCCTAAAGTGTCCAATTTCTCCACAGCCAAAACATGTTACTGGTGGTTTCTGATTGTTACCCAAGTTTGGAAGTTTGCAATCTTTGGTGTGGTGACCAATCTTCTTGCAGTTGCCACATAGATCTGGGCAACGTCCTGGGTTATGATGTTTCTGACACCTTTCACACTTGGGTAGATTACCCTCATATCCTTTCCTTTCAGTTTGCCCTGCAGCATAGGCCTTTGCCACTTCTTGCCTCTTAGGTGGTGGCTGAATAGCATTTCCACCTTGGTTGTAGTCAAACCTCCTCTTGTTGTTGTTGTTGTTGTTATTGTTTGGGTTGTTGTTTCGGTTATTGGGATAGTTGCGGTTTTGATTGTTGTTATAGTTGTTGTTGTTTCGGGTGTTGTTGTAGTTGGTGTTGTTTGAACGGTTATTGTTGTTGACAGTAGATTTTCCTTTTACCACTTGAACCATGAGTTTCTGAGTTATTCGGATAGCCTCTTCCATTGTTTGAGGATCAAAAGAAATCACATCCCCTCGAATACTTTCAGGCAGCCCACCAATGAAGTTTTCCATCTTTTTCTCATCATCGGGAACCATAGTTGGATATAGTACAGCCAACTCTTGAAACCTCCTGATGTAGGTCTCGATGTCATCACCTTTAGTTACCAGCTCATAAAATTCCGTTTCCAACTTTTGCACCTCAGTACGTGGGCAAAACTTCTTCGTCATCAATTTCTTGAATTGATCCCAAGTGAGCTTGTGAGCATTTTCCATACCAATGGGCTGAGCATAAGAATTCCACCAAGACATAGCTTCATCAAGAAGCATACCTGTAGAAAATTTTACCTTGCTGACGTCCGGGCATCCGCACATGAGGAATACATTCTCAGTCTTTTCAAACCAGCGGATCAAGGCAACCGCTCCTTCGGTGCCCTTAAACTTGATGGGATCACTAATCTTGAAATCCTTTCATGTACATTCACGCCTATTGTTGGTTGGTTCAACCGTCCCTGTATTAGAAGCAGTTTCAGCAACCCTTACAGCAACCTCAGCTCTCTCAACTTCTAGAGCTTCTGCAATACTATCCCTGACCAACTTGCGGATAGCGGCTTGAGTCATAGCGGGTGTTTCTGGTGTAGCCTTACCCTTCCTTGGGCCATACTTCTGATAAATCACAATGGAAATAACCATGAGAAAAATCATTATAGAAATAGTCATCGTACCAAAGGTATACACCCACAACATGTATATATGTACAACCACAACGAGTAATAACACAACCAGACATGTACAAGTACAACCACAACTTGTATGTTGAGCCCCTAACTGATCCTCTAAGGTAACAGCTGTAGGCCCCCTAGCAGCAGCCGCTCTTGAACTCTCACCTATATGGTATACTGGTGGTGGTGGAAGGTCAGCAGTCTCGATAGTAGGTGAATCTGGGGTGGTAAACCTTGCACGCTTCCTGAGCGGCAAGAGTGAGGTAGATATAGAAGTAGTAGTGGGTATGGCTAGTGGTGGTGTAGGTACAGTAGGGATAGCAGGGATCCTAAAAGTAGATGTAGCAGGGCGAACACTCTTCCTAGCAACTAGAGTGGTCTTACTACGGGGAAACATAAGTCTTGGTTCTGAAGGAATAGTGGTAACAGGGGATGATATGTCAGTAGGTACACGGGTAACCTCAGGTGGTGCAATAGGGGAGACATGAGGAGTAGGAGCCGTCTCCTCCTCCTCAAAAGGCTCGGTATCATCACTTGGTGCCAAAGGTGGCAACACAGGCACAAGAGGAATGGGTGGTGGTGAAAAAGCAGTAGAAGACAAAGAACCCTCAACATCCGAGTCTGAGACAGAATAAAGTATGACAATGTTCAGGTCTGAAGACATAACTCTGCGATAATCAAGGTGAAATAAAAAAAATAATAACCCGTATAATGGAATCACCTAAAAATAAGTAAATATGCACTTATGATGAGATGCTATGATGATGTGGTTATAGTCTAGGGTCCATGATGCATCCTAGTTCGCTATAACCTTAGCTCTGATACCAATCTGTCACACCCCCAAAATACCTGTATAGCAGCGGAATGGAATACCTGGGAGTGACTGTCATAGCACCACAGTTACAGTTATATTGAACAACCTAAAGTGTCGTTTAGAAAATACATCGTTTGATTCATTCAAAATATTCAGAGTTATAAAACATAGGTCCCAAAAGAGTTGGAAAGTTTAAGTAAATAAGTTTAGTACAATCAAACGATAGTTCATAAGTGCATGAAATCCAAAATGAGACGCGTCATCTTTGATTCTCAAAGAAATGACTCCATGCATGTCGTGAGGCATATGGCTTAGTTACCTGAAAATACATTGCGAAAACGGTAAACAATAATGTTGGTGAATAATCATAGGTTTGTAAATTAAATCGTATGTACATAAGCCACAAGTATAAAGTAAACCGACAAAAATGTCAAAATGCTACATTGGCTCTTAAGCTCATGACCCTGAAGCTAGACGTTACTTGGCCCCAAATGAGTGTTTACCAGACACTCTAATGTATTAGACATGAAATGCATTCGTACCCGTTGGAGCAACCCAAACACGAATGGAGGAGTCACCCTCAATAGATCTATTCACTCACTCTCGCTTGTAGATTAATTAACGGTCCATGATAATAAAGGGGACTTGTCATGACGTGGTAATAAGGCAACTTAAGCAATGTAAGGAATTTAATACTTTGGCATGTACAGAAAAATAAGTATGCAATGTATTCTCCCCCGTGGGATTTGAAATCAAATATGTAATTGAAAACGGGGCTATGAAAACTCACCTTAAGTGATAGTACGATGAGATGATATGATCGGGACAACAAGGCACGTACACTAGCCGCAACCTAAATGAATGAATATGATCTAATTTAGATCATGAAATGTCGTAATGAATAATCATGCACATGATACCTATACCACTCGTAACTTGAAAATATTCGTTATAGTCAAAGTAGGTAATTTCCATACTTAGGGAAAATTAAGTCCAATAAGAAATATAGAAACTTGTCGTAGTATATCATATATAATATGTTAGTGTTATATTCCTCGTCTTGAAAATCTTAAGATATCGTCTAGTAGTCGCATAAATAAACCTTGGGTCATACGTATTTCGTTAGTTAAAAATAAACTCCTTGAATAAGAAATCTAGAAAATATGTCATTTAGTACGTAGTTATATTATTTTCTAGTAGTGACTAAATATATATATATATATATATATATATATATATATATATATATATATATAGTTTTGACGATTTTAAAACGTGAATAACTTGGTCGTTTTAAGCTCATTTTCCTCGTTCTTTATATCCACGGATTCGTTTTAGTATGTACTAATATATTTTCGATAGCTCGGCTCCACTAGGTTACGTCTAACACCTCTATTTGTCCATCGAAAAATTTTCAAACAGCATGCAGTTTTTCAGAAAATTAGTTTTCGTCACTTAACTTGCAAAAATCTTAACTTCTTCGTTATAAGCTCGTTTTAATCCGTTATTTCGCCCACGGCTTCGTTTTTGAAAGTATTTTCTAAATATTTGGTCAAAAATTACCCATAACCTACTGAGTTTCCTACGTTTTAAAAATGGTGACAGTAGGTATTTCTATTGTTTCAAAAACCATTTCTAGGGTTCCAATCTAGTTCCAACTTCAACCAAACCACTTTCAATCACCACAAAACTAGTCTAAGCCTACCATACACCTTCTTAGGGTGTCATGGGTTCTTAAATATCATTAATCCACTAGGTCTAACAAGGGTTTCTCATGTAACCATTTCTAGGGCTCAAAGTTAGATATATACAAAAATGGAGTGGTATAAGCTAATACATGCATGAGCTCTTGTATGAAAATTATATAATCATAGTAATAACTTGTAAAAAATTATGAAAATGAGTTTTGTTAACTTACCTTGAAGGTTTAGGGAGTTTAGATGGTGAAAACCTAATAATCCTTGAGTTTTTATTTCAAAACTGTAACAAGGACAACTAAGTGAACAAGATTATGCCTTGATCTTTGAAAAATTATGGGTTTTGCTTCTTCTTCTTACTTAGGTCGAGCACACCAAGAGAGAAAAGAGAAAGAAAAACCTTACTAACACTTGAAAGATAAATGAGAATGAGATGAAAAAATGGGATAATATCTTAGGACTAGACAATAGTTTGGTGAGTAATTAATGTAAGTTGGAAATTTGCACATGAGAACCAAAAAGGGGGGGGGGCCACAAAAAGGAGGAAAAGGGGGGACAATGTTGGGTAATTTATTTAGAGATTTAGTGTAAGATTGTGTAGTATTATTTAGTTTTAGGTTTAATAGGGTACCGGGTTTGTTAGAAATAAATTTTATCGAAGTTAACCGGGACATAATAAAGTCGTAAAAGTTATAAAAATATGTTGGGCACAAGTATGGAGAGTTCGGATGATTATTGTTTAGTTTCCACGAAAACCGTCGTAATTTTAGTAAACTTACGATAATAATTAAATAAATTTCCAAAACACCGGGTAAATTAATATTATAATTTTTATATTATTAAAATGAATATAAAAATATATTGGGATCATAGTCGGGAGTGTCGGACGTGTTAGTCACATTATTGATCGCGTGTTAACGTTTATTTATAAATAATTATACGTAAAAGTTAATTATACCCAAAAGTACTAATTTAAGTATCCTACGAGTGGAATAGTATGCAAGTGCCATAATGATGATATGCAGACTATTTCTAGTCCGTATGAAATGTCCCAATTATAATGCATGAATTCGCTCCTGAACCAATACGGTTACGCGAATTTGAATACCCGTAAACTAAATTTATGATGAAATGAGTAATGCACATGAATAGTGGTTTTCTCTCGGGAATGAATAGTGTCAGGTGAATAGTGAAATTTTTTAAATGTATCTCGGAATATCAAATTGACCTCAAAAATGATGAATAGTAAAATGATGAATAGTAATTGGTGAATAGTAAGATGTTGAGGTTTGGAAAAATGACCTGAAATTGTGGGGTGTGATACTATTTTCCAAAGTGACACACCAAGTCGAAACTATCGTTCTCATGGGTTAAATTTAAGAAGGTCAAACAAAGGTACAATACCCGCATCTTTAGTTTTTGTGTGATTTTTTTACCATATATTGAATATTTTTATGATGTGTTGAGTAATTGTTGTTAGCGAAAGGATATACAGCTATTAAATTAGATAACCATATCAACAAGTAATAGATTAGATCAGTACAAATTCAATTTAGTGAAAGTCTCATTCATTCAAAAAGTCAAAAATAAGTTTGAAACTCAGTTTTGGTCAGAATTTTGAGAGCAGTTCTAGGATTTATTATTGATTGGAAACTCTTTTGGAAAGTTGATTTGTGGAGCTTATAAGTTAGTGAATCATCATGAATAAGAAAATACTGATTTGGAACTTATATGCTTATTAGAAAATTGCTTTGAAATTGGATGTTTGGGCTAAATATTCCCTTGTGCATCAGATTTTGATAAAGTTTTCTAGGCATCATTTTGGTTATTAAATTGGATTTAGAATTAGTTCTGTTGGTAATTTTGTAATCTCAGTAGGTCAGAGGATTGTTTGCCCTCATAAGCTCACCATTATCAGCTTATTAGTACAGCTTATTTGCTTGTGTTATTGAGTGGTTCAAACAAGTTTCTGTTTTCATTATAAGGCATGCAATTGTTATTTAGAGTTAGGAATCTGAGATTGGTGGCTCATATAAGTTCATTGGTGCTTTTAATTGTTGTTCTCATTTTACTTTTGCTTTTAACTTATTCTGTTGCTGAACTTATTCTGTTACTGTGCTTATTCTCTTTGAATTTAGGTGCTTTTAGGTTATTAGTATATCATTTTAGAATGTTATGGTCCAAGAAAATCTATCATTGATAATTAGTGTATATTGTACATTATAAATACTTAATAGATTGATCATGCATTTGTATTTATTAATATATGTTGCAACGTTGTGGATAGGTCAAATATCTTCAAGGGGACGCAATGTAACTAATTCTGAAAGGCTATCTTACATTAAATATCAGCAAAAAGATTTTGGTTATCAAGAAAATGAGGCAGGGTTGCATATGCCTCTGTCTAAAAGAAGTGTAACAGGTAATCATCCTTTCATTGTGAAACACAAGATTAATTCTTAATATATTGTTAATGCACTTTAATTTATATAAAAAATTATAGATTCATAATACTTATAAATCTTGATTTTTAGGAGGGAATTCAGTACCAAAAAACCGTTCAGGCATTCATACTCCGTCGTTTGAAAGTGATTCAACAGGTTTGATTGTTTATTTATTCTTGAATATACATTGTGTTTATTATTAATTTGTTAAATTTAATTATACAGGCATCAAATCACAGATCAAAAAAGGATATGGAATGCAAAGTTCCTCCATTGGTAATTTCCCACAACGTTGGTTGTTTTTTTATTTTTGAATATGAATTAAAGTTTTAATAGATTTGTAATTTTAAATATTTTTTAAAATATTCAGGTCAAAAGATGAGTGAACTAAGAATGACTCATATTAAAGATGTCAACCCTATGATCAATAACATGGCAGTTAAAGGAAGATGTATCTCTATTTGGCATTCACACAAACTTAACGAAGAACATGACCCATATAGCTTGGATTGTGTTTTTCAAGATGTTGAGGTATGTATAAGTATATTTAGTTGTATAATTATAACTATTAATTTTTAATATATATATATATATATATATATATATATATATATATATATATATATATATATATATATATATAACGTCTAATTGTTTGAATAACATCAACAGGACGAGAGAATCCAAATTTACATCAAAAAGGAGTTCATGTTTAAATTTGAACCACTTCTTCAACAAGGGCAATGCTATATGATTTCTAACTTTGGTGTGGCAGAAAATGGTGGAAGATTGCCTTTGTTACCTAATAGGTGGAAAATCTCCTCTTTTAAAGGAACAAATGTCACAAGAATTGATCAAATTGATGACAACTTTGTTGGATTCATTAATGAACCATTCTCAAGAATATTGGACCCAAACAATGAATACCATGAACATGATTGTGTTGGTATGCATTTTATGCGTACATAGAAAACTAAATTTTATTAATTTCATTATTTATTTTAAAATACTAATACATATGTTGTTGGACAGATGTGATTGGAACGGTTGTGGCTGTTGGTAATATCGTGACCGTAAATAGCCATAGTGGTTCTAAAATTCGGCGAACTGTTGTCATTGAAGATGCTGAGTAAGAATAATTATTTTTAATTATATAAATGTTTTTACTATTTTAGCAATATATGTAGATATAAAAATTAATTCATCCCATCTTTTGCAGATCCTATACACTTGATTGCACTTTTTGGGATAACTGGGCACTCATGTGGAATGAATACGACAACAGACTTGAAGATATTGGTCATTTAGACATCCTTTTAATGCTAGGCAAGATTAAATATTGGGATAGTAAGTTTCCAAACATGTATTTTTTTATTTTTAAATACATTGAAGTCGAACTTATGCTTTTCCTTATTATGATATAATTATAAAATTACAATTGACAGATAAACCATCCGTGCATAATGCACTATTTGGTAGCAAGATATACATTAACAGGAAAATACCTCAATTATTGTCTTTTCGAGAAAGGTAATTTATCAAACATTAGCAAATATGACTATTAATATATATTTAATATCATAAGAATATCAATAGAAAATAATTTTTATATGAAACAGGTATGAATCTCAAGAGGGATATGATGCGAGCGAATTCAGAATTCAATTGCATTCACAAGACAGGCATGTAGTAACACCCGCGGAGTTTATGCAAGGGTGTGTAAAAAGATTGGTAGGAATGATTCGTACTATTGAACCGGTAAGATTGCAATTCTATTTAAGAATTTTGTATACATATTAACTCAATAATAATGTATAAATATATTATGAATATATAAAATAAATGTACAATATGCAGGAAACATGTTGTGTTGTATATGCAACAGTGCATAGCATCCAATATCAAAATGGATGGGTTTATACAGGCTGCAAAGAATGCAACACAAAAGTGGCACCAATACCTGCAAAAGGTGGAATGAATTCTAGAAACAAAAATCAATTGTGGTTTTGCAAAAGACATGGAGAAACATATGATGTTTCATGCAGGTATGAAAATACATATTCATATAATTAGTTATAACATTTTTACAACTAAACATACAAAATAACAAACTAAAAGTATTTCATTTTTTATGAAAAGGTTCAAAATCATTGTGCGCATTGTAGACGAAAGAGGAACAGCACAAATTGTAATTTTTGACAACAATGTGCATAAGATGACGAAGGTGACAGTTTGGGAGATCATGCAAGAACAAGGCATTGATACAGATGAATACTTCCCAGACGAGCTTAATGAGATTATTGGAAAACAATACCTATTCAAGATAAAATACACGGAATTTAACCACAACAATAACAGCCATATATATCGTACTGAAAAAGTGACTGACGATGTTGATACAGTCAACTACTTCAAAAATGGCTTCATAGATGAAGAGGTATTTTTAATTTAATTGTAAATTAACTTATCATCATGAAAGTAAATACATAAAATTATATTTGTCTATGCCCTTTTTAAACAAAGTTGTTTCTTAACAAAACCAAACAGGATAATGAAGAAGAGTTTGAAAATGATGACGAGTATTATGACAATTCTGGATGTGATTTTGAAAATAATGATGATGATTTAGAAAATGATGGAGATGAGTTTCAAAATAGCGATGATGAGTTGGAAAATGACAAAGGTAAGTTTCAAAATGAGGGAGATGAGTATGAAGATGACGAGGGTGATTTGGATAAAACTAACGATGATTTTGAGGACATTCAGCACAATTATGAGAATGATGAAGATGAGTTAGCTAATAGAGAAAATTCGTTACAAGATGCTGATAATATGAATATAAAAGGATCAACCAATGTGGATCAGGTATCGCATTCTTCGTTATTTAATGTGTTTAACAAACATAAATTTACAAATTCAAATAAGTATTTATATTTTATGTTGAAATAATTGCAAAAACATCTAATTATAATGATGTATTATAATGTATTTATAAATAAATTATTTGTTTTCAAATCATTACAGAATAATGAAGGTGAGAGCAATATCGACATCAGCAATGCAAGAATGAATATTATGGATTCGACATCAAATAATGGTACTGGTGGTACAAATAAAAAAAGATTCAGGGAAAAAGAGGATGTATCAACAGACGAAAGAATGGATGACCAGGATCCACAGCGAAAGAAGAAGTCAATTACGAAGGATTGTTGAGATAAATGATTACCTCATCAAGTTTAGATATTAATGGTTTATTTTCAATAAAACAAGAACTTTTTTAATTTTAGGTTTTCCTTTCACTATTAATAAACTAAGATGTTATGGTTTTGGATTATTTTTATATTTTATTTGAACCATTTTACTATGAATAAATGTTTAAGTTATGCATTTTTTGTTTGTAATGTATACATTGAATGTCATAATTTTTTTGACAATTCAAACGTTTCACGTGAATATTATCTTATTTTACGATTTAAGCTTTCATTGGTATATAGTGGGCAACCAAGTTATTGTGTTTGGTTGTTTTTTGAAAAAAAAAATATGCACAAATCTGGCCATTCAACAGTGAAAGGAATCAATAGATCAGCTTTTTAGTGTGTATTACACGTATTTCCTTTTAATTGTTATACAACATTTATCAGATTCATAATTTTTCCTTGATAATTTTTTATTATCTTGGATGATCAGCTTATTTTGTAGACATATGATTCAAGGAAAGGAGAAAAAAACAGTTGATGACATATTCAGATATCATATGGCTACCTGTTAATTTTTGTTTATAACAGGTTTGTCGTTTATGTGATTTTCATCTAAAGCTCACATGATTGCTTACATATTTGAATCATTAGAGTTATAAGTGAAGTTTAATCTCCCTTTTATATTCATACAGGTTTTGTGTTGTTTTGCAACAATATCTACAACAGGTCCAAGAAAAGAAAACAGTACATTGTGCTTACTTGCGGGCACCCTTTTGTGAACACCGTGACACCAAGTGCTAAAGGTGAAGATGAAAATAGTTGTTCGGATGATGATGATGAGAGTAGTAACCAAACTTTAAGAACATCTGTAGCACATTATGAGCATGTCATAAATAAAATTTAAAAGAACCCTTCATAGAAGTTATTTGATGAGAATTTTAGGGACTGTGGCTTGAAAGCTGCTTTAGCACTCCATAAGGCTTTTAAAGATACTTTTCTATAATTAGATAGCTAATTTGACTTTCGAAGATATATTTTTAATTTTTCTGAATGATTAAAACAAAGATACTGACAGCCCCCAAACTAACCTTATTTATTTTAACCAAGGGTATTGGTCAAACAAAGCCTGAGAGATCGGGGGAATGGTCAACATATAAATCCGTGAATACAATGTATTCCAGGGTCGTTATTCCCAACAAAGCATGCAATTTGGACCTAAACGATTTGTGATCGGGTGGTTTTGAACATGAAAGAGTGTGTGGGTGATTAAACTAAGGTTTGATAAATTAAAATAACTAACATAACCTAATTTAATTAAAACTTAAACCTAAATTATTTAAATCCTAAAAACGCGTACGTTTAAATTAATTATAACGTTAACGTACGAAACAAAACGCGAATTATGTCAAATATAAATCCCACGGATGTGAAATTTATATTTTTGGAATCCTAATAACTAAATAAAATTATTAGAAAAAGAAAATATTTTTTTAATACTTTTTATCTATTTTTTATTAATTAAAAACTAATAAAACTTAATTAAACTATTTAAACTAAATTAATTATAAAAAATACTAAATTAAAAGTTAAAATTATAAAAAAAAATTACAACTATATTAAAGTAATATAAACTTTATAAAAATATAAAATTTCCTAAATACAAATTAATAAGCTATTTTTATAATTTAAAACTAATTATTATTAAATACCTAATTTAACTACTTTTAATTATAATAAATACTAAACTATTTTCTAAAAATCTGAAAATTTTTATACAACTAATAAATGTTGACAGAAACTTAGGAAAAATTTAATATGGTACAAAAGCTTATGAATAAGCTGTTAAATAAGCTAATCGTGTGGAATAAGCTATAAGGAACCAAAACCTATATAAATATGTATAGCAAACCCCTTCCAACGGAACTAGTGCCCCAGAGCAGTTGGAAGGGGTGTGGGCAATTAAGCATGCTATCTATCCTGTGGTCCTGAGTTCGAATCCCACACCCAACATTTTTGCAAAATTATTTTTTTTTCAATTTTTATTTTACACAACTACTAAACAGCTAAAAATAAGCAACTTTAAAAAAAAAACAACTGTTTACAAAACTTACAAATAAGCTCAGAATAAGGTCATTATCCCAACAGTTGAGGTTATTTCAACTAAACTTGAATTTTAAAAAGCAATAAGCTATAAACATATTACAAAATGGTAAATAAGCTATAAATTAATGATATTAATGTAAAGTAAGCTAAGATAACTCACTTAGCACAAGAAATAAGCTCAGAATAGCTTATTATCTTAACAGTTGGCTTTTTGAAGGCCAATATTGAATTTAAAAGCTAAATAAGCTATATTAAGCTACAAAGTACAAACCTAAGGGTTAATTAAGCTAACAAAGACTCAAGGACTATGAAAATAAGCTGGAATGACCAGGAGTGGCACTAATAAGCTCAAAATGAGGTTATAAGCATATCCAATTCCTACCTTGACCCTACTCAGGCCTGCAGTCACATTCAAGGGCTATTTAAGCTTATTAAATAAGCTCAAAAGCACAAAAGAAGGATTGAGTGGTCAAGCTGAGCTTGTGGGCTTTCCGAAAAGCCAAAGCTCACCTTGTGGGACCCACAGGTGAGCTTATGAAGGGCTTTTGAAAAAGCCACAAGTACACTGATTACTCAGTGTGAGTAGTCATTTGGACAAGACAAAAGCCACTAGCAGGCTTATCAAATAAGCTAGAAAATGAAATATGAGCTTTGAAACTTTGAAATGGATACCTAAGCTTCCTAAAAAGATAAATTGCTCAAGCTTTTGTCCACAGGTAAGCTTTTAATGAGCTTTTGAAAAGGCTCACCTACACTGATTGCTCAGTGTAGGCAGTAATTTTGAACAACAATTTTAAGCATGAAAAGCAATCCAAATAAGCAATTAAGAGCAAAATAATCATACAACTTTCAAGCTAGCCACCACGGCTTCACAAAAGCACAAGAATTACACACTTATACTATTTAAATAAGCTTGTGCAAGCTTATAAATATAGCATGTTATAACACCCCCATTTTATGAACGCAGCGGAATACAACATGGGGTGCTATTTGGTCAAATAGTACAAGTATAGTAAACAACTTTAAAACAAAGTCATTTTTAAAACCTCACATTCGATAATTTATCAGAGTTAACAAGGTCCCAAATGTTTTTAACATAGTTAAAAGATACATAAGTTTTGAAAGTTTAGAACATTATCGAATGAAAACTTTTATTTAAACATGAGCCATCATGTAGATATCCATTTCTTGAGCCGCCCATCCAAGCCGAAAGTCACTTACGGACCTGAGATAAAACATGCTAAAAGTCAACACAAAGGTTGAGTGAATTCATAGAGTTTAATAAGTAATCAGTTGAATACAAGATAAATCAGTTTAAAATACGATGGGCTACGTTGTTATACGCCCATAATTAAGTTGACATGTAACAAATACAAGTCGGGAAATAAATTTGATTTACAGCATTGAGCTCACGAAACCGAACCTTGACTATGTCTAAATGATGCCCCGCACAAGGGTAATCTTGCCAATTACCCTAAATTCTCAATATTATAATCTGTCTAACATACGAAAAGCTACTTGTATTCAGTTTGAAAAAACTAGCATGTATCCCCCTCGCAAGGTTTATAAAACGTTTAAATGAGTAAAGGCGAGGCTATGAACTCACCTTGAACAAAGGAGAATAATCACAATCAAGCAAGCGAAGAAAGATACCCGCGAAGCTCTACGAAGAACCTAAACATATATAAGCTTGTCTTAGGTTTTTGAAAATAAATATTGATGCAACTTAGCTATATATAAGTTATTATCTTACCTACGCTTGGTACATAATTCCTAAATATATCAAGTGTTCGAAATAAAGTTTTAAAGATATAATCATATGAGTTTTTGAATCCTTTATACTTTTAAAGTCAAAGCTGTTAATATTTTTATAATTTGCGCAACTTAGAAAATCCGTTACTCTTAAACCGTATGTCGAAAAATTAAGTTCCTTATATCCTCGGAAAGGTATACATATGTACTAACAAGTTTTGTGGGCCCCACTAAGTCAAAATTTACATAACATCAATAAAATAATCAATTTACCCATATTACTCAGTCAATCAGTTTTCAGATTTACAACTGTCCCGCAAAAAGTGCGATATATAGAGTTTTACTCACCCGATTAGTTCCCCGTTTTCGGCCACATTTAAGTTAAGATGTTGTCTACAACTTTTATTCTTTGAGTAACAGAGGGTTATTCATAAAAAAAAATGACTTTTACACGTTTCAAATCTGTTACTCAGAATATGATCTGTTTCACGAAAATAATTCTAGTTTAATCATCGTAAGGAGTTATTAGATGAAATACCCGTAAAAATGACCACAAGACATAGATCTAAAACCCCATATTTTTAGTTAAGGTCAAATGTTTACTGATTAGTGCAGTTTATTCCGTTTTTACCCCTAGTCCAGTTTCACAGTTTGCGTGTTTAGTCCTTTAGTGATTTTATTGTGTTCTAAGCTATGTACCAAGCCTAACCAAGCATAATAACTTATATAATATTCAAATACATCAAGATATAATAAAGTTACAGAGGTGAAATGAAAATGGATGTGATTTGTATCCTTTCAAAATTTGAAGAACAAAAAGGAACAACAAGAACAAGACACTAAACCAATGTTAACCCATCAACTCTTGCACCATTTCTTTACCCCATATCAACCCAAATTTTTAACCATCAAAACCCTTGTAAATACTTGAAAATCCCAGCCCTCAAGCACCTTCAAAACCCTTATAATAATCATCAATAAAACCCTTGAAGATAAGTCTTGAAGAAGTAAAAGCAAATAAAGGATCAAAGTTACAACACATGGACCTTCATCTTGTACAAATCTTTAACAACAAAATCAAAACACAAAGGTGTGTTTGTTGTTGATAAATCACGACCAAAGAGAGAAAGAGATCAGATTTTGAGTGAGTTTGCATGTAAAAGTGATGGTGATATGTTCTATGTGGTAATTTTAGTGCTTATATATGCTAGGATTCAAAGTGGAAGACACATGGTTAGTAACTAGCTAATTCACCAAGTCAAGTGGCTTGGTGTGTTCTCAAATTCAGCCACATAGGAGTGGGCATGGGGTGAGTGGGATATTTATGATTTAATTTGGTTAAAGATGTGTTATAGAGTGTGTTTTTGCTCCTGGTAATTAAAACGTGGAGTTTTTAAGACGCGTAATGTAATACCGGGTAGTAATAATTTTAAAAACTTAAAAAAAAATTAAAACATGATATCATAACCTATTTTAGTAATTTAGATGAGTGGTGAGTTCATCGGAGGATTTAAACATCGTTAAAATCGAAACCATGAGTTAAAAACGCGTTATGTGAAACCGGTTCTTGATAAAAGTGATGTAAACTATAAAAATGAAACAACAAGTATAAAACTCACTTGAAATCATGAAAATAGGTTAAAATGCATAAAATATATAAAATCATCATAGTCTAGGGTTGGTCCATGTTGTTAAAACCATAAAACGCAAATTTAAATCGCGTAAAACTTAAAAGGTGCAAGGTTTACGTATAAATGGAAAAAGTGAAAATTGACTTTTAAAATAGGATTGTAAGGAAACAATGGTGCATAGAAAGTGTAGAATGGACATAGTCTAGTTGCTGTTGAATAAATTGAATGTGTTTCGACGTACACGGATAACTTCCGACGAAATTAATTATTTAAAAAAAAGAAAAGAATTGTTAAATAATAAGAATATTAAAACTAGTGACATGAAATTTTTAGAAATGTCACAGCACGTACCCCTTAAGAAAGCGACGTCCCGGCGCTCAATTCGTCTTAATCACTGAATGGTTCACTTGCAAAAAGATGAGGATACTTGTTCGGAATGAAGTCTAGAATTGCTAATGATGAGGTTCGATTCTCGTCGTTCAGAAATACGGTGCGGAGTAAGGTTGACTATATGTGATAAAGATAGAGTGAGGATTTGTTTAGTTGTTTTGTTCGATCGTATGAATATCGCTGAATTGTCATACTCACATAAAAATTTTGTGATTCACGAAGATCAAGTAGAAGATCAATTAGACATAATCCACATATAACTATTCTTAGTATTTGAAAAATCTAAGTCGAACATAGGCAGTCAGACTATGTTCCACTGTCCCAAGGTTAAATATAAGTGACTAGATTATATTTAACCGAGGTTCGATAAAATTTTCAAATACTTAACTTAGTTATACTCGTGATATGTCCATTGTTGGACAAGCTTGGAGTTTTCATAAATATCTTATATAGAAATAGTGATATAAGTTTGTACATACGAAAGAATCAATCATAAGTAAGTAGTATGAGTGTATAACATGAGCGAATAAGGCAAATATGCGCAGAAAAAGAAGTTTTAAGCAGTTCAAAAACAGCTCACACCGGGCCAGAATCACGGACCTTTAACAATGAAGGATTCAAAAGAGAACTTGATGAATGTAGAGAAAGTTACTGAACTTCAGCTTTTGTATGATGAATCCGTATATAAGAATTATAGAAGAATGACGAACGATAACATAATAACAAAATAGTTATGATTTGCAAGAAGATGTCTAAATGATTTATAGGGTGGTGAAAATTTTGGTATAAGGTAAATGATAGAGCGATTTGTAAGATGATAACAAATAGTTTATTCGGAACTAGTCAAAACAGTTTATGTAACGGTAGTAAATTAGTGATTTAGTTTATAAGATGGTGGTGAAGTAGTTTGTAAGAGAGTGGCAAGGAGTGTATTAATATTGTAGTGAAAATGGTTTAGAAGATAGTAGTAAAATAGTTTTACAAGGTAATTGACCAAATGATTTGTAAAGAGGTGACAAAAAGTTAATTTTGAACTAGTTAGAGCAGTTTATAAAATAGTAGTGAATAAGGTTATTAGTTTATAAGGTAATAATGGGATAATTCTTTGGGGAATAGTAAATCCATTTGTAATATAATGAAAGATAGTTTATATGACAATAAATGAGTTGTTTATAACATGGTAGTGAAATTTCCAAGGTATGTAAATAGAATGTGACGGGTTTCAGATAAAATACCGTTGTGTAAGGTCATGAAAAGATTTTAAAGATCATAGCATTACTCACGATTTTTTTTTTTTTTTTTTTTTTTTTTTTTTGGGAAAATAAATGAGACCACTATGTCACCCACAACGTACGAGAAAGTTTTTAGAGGATCATCAAAATGAATAAACATGTATTTAATAGTTTAGTAATCTTGGTGAAATAGGTACATAATTGAGAGAAATAAGGTTTGACATGATGTTTTGTAGGTTGAGTAAAAAGGGGGTAAGAGTCGGTAAAGCATTTAAAAAAATAACCTTGATACAAATAAGAAGTAGTGCTATGGTAAATAGATATAAGTAGTCGAGAGAAAATAGGGTATATATAAATAGTCTTTAGAAAAATAGTATCAATAGCGATGCTTCAGAAGATAAACTGAAATACTTATAAAATATAAGTGCACAGGGAGTAAGACAACCAATAGATTGATAAATTGTAACAAGTTTCGATATCATATGAAATGATATAGCATACAATGATGAAAGAGTTTAGAGACAATTGTAATCACATACAATGTTTGATAAATAAAAGAGACCATTGTAATCGCATACAATGTCTAGAAGATTTTAGCATTCACTTGGAGAAACCTTTTATAGAAATATATTGATGTTTCAAGAAAAGCAAGATGGTCGAGAAATGTTACAAGTGCAAGTGATAATATTTATTATGTGCATACGTATAACGATGGTGCAATCAATGAGATGTGTATAAATTTCTGGATGAAAGTTTATAATGCTCATGAATATCATAAAATACAACAAGGAATTTTGTGCATAAAGTGCATATATAAGGAGTGATATTTCGCGGATTATCGGACAAGATAGGAAATACTTATAGTGCTTATAATTATTTTTAATATAACATGATTAAGATATATATACGAGGGAGAAATAGGATGCTCAGGATTAGGCGCGCATGGATATCGGACAAGATGATGGAAGCTCATGATTTTGAAAAATAAATGATTATAGTCTAGGTTTTTAAAAACAAAAAGACCTAGTTCACTATAATTTGTGCTCTGGTACCATTCTATAACACACCCATTTTATGAACGCAGCGGAATACAACATGGGGTGCTATTTGGTCAAATAGTACAAGTATAGTAAACAACTTTAAAACAAAGTCATTTTTAAAACCTCACATTCGATAATTCATCAGAGTTAACAAGGTCCCAAATGTTTTTAACATAGTTAAAAGATACATAAGTTTTGAAAGTTTAGTACATTATCGAATGAAAACTTTTATTTAAACATGAGCCATCATGTAGATATCCATTTCTTGAGCCGCCCATCCAAGCCGAAAGTCACTTACGGACCTGAGATAAAACATGCTAAAAGTCAACACAAAGGTTGAGTGAATTCATAGAGTTTAATAAGTAATCAGTTGAATACAAGATAAATCGGTTTAAAATACGATGGGCTACGTTGTTATACGCCCATAATTAAGTTGACATGTAACAAATACAAGTCGGGAAATAAATTTGATTTACAGCATTGAGCTCACGAAACCGAACCTTGACTATGTCTAAATGATGCCCCGCACAAGGGTAATCTTGCCAATTACCCTAAATTCTCAATATTATATGTCCGTTTGACCCACAGTTGTCAAATGAGTGCTACTCACCCGGACAGGCTTGTCAAGCCAAATATGCATATTTATAATACTAGCGTTCACACAAAATTAACGGTTCATGATGGGGACTTAAGCAAGAATACTCAATGTCAGATGTCTATAAATCATATAATCAGTCTAGCATACCAAAAGCTACTTGTATTCAGTTTGCAAAAACTAGCATGTATCCCCCTCGCGAGGTTTATAAAACGTTTAAATGAGTAAAGGCGAGGCTATGAACTCACCTTGAACAAAGGAGAATAATCACAATCAAGCAAGCGAAGAAAGATAGCCGCGAAGCTCTACGAAGAACCTAAACATATATAAGCTTGTCTTAGGTTTTTGAAAATAAATATTGATGCAACTTAGCTATATATAAGTTATTATCTTACCTATGCTTGGTACATAATTCCTAAATATATCAAGTGTTCGAAATAAAGTTTTAAAGATATAATCATATGAGTTTTTGAATCCTTTATACTTTTAAAGTCAAAGCTGTTAATATTTTTATAATTTGCGCAACTTAGAAAATCCATTACTCTTAAACCGTATGTCGAAAAATTAAGTTCCTTATATCCTCGGAAAGGTATACATATGTACTAACAAGTTTTGTGGGCCCCACTAAGTCAAAAATTACATAACATTAGTAAAATAATCAATTTACCCATATTACTCAGTCAATCAGTTTTCAGATTTACAACTGTCCCGCGAAAAGTGCGATATATAGAGTTTTACTCACCCGATTAGTTCCCCGTTTTCGGCCACATTTAAGTTAAGATGTTGTCTACAACTTTTATTCTTTGAGTAACAGAGGGTTATTCATAAAAAAATGACTTTTACACGTTTCAAATCTGTTACTCAGAATGTGACATGTTTTACGAAAATAATTCTAGTTTAATCATCGTAAGGAGTTATTAGATGAAATACCCGTAAAAATGACCACAAGACATAGATCTACAACCCCATATTTTTAGTTAAGGTCAAATGTTTACTGATTAGTGCAGTTTATTCCGTTTTTACCCCTAGTCCAGTTTCACAGTTTGCATATTTAGTCCTTTAGTGATTTTATTGTGTTCTAAGCTATGTACCAAGCCTAACCAAGCATAATAACTTATATAATATTCAAATACATCAAGATATAATAAAGTTACAGAGGTGAAATGAAAATGGATGTGATTTGTATCCTTACAAAATTTGAAGAACAAGAAGGAACAACAAGAACAAGACACTAAACCAATGTTAACCCATCAACTCTTGCACCATTTCTTTACCCCATATCAACCCAAATTTTTAACCATCAAAACCCTTGTAAATACTTGAAAATCCCAGCCCTCAAGCACCTTCAAAACCCTTATAATAATCATCAATAAAACCCTTGAAGATAAGTCTTGAAGAAGTAAAAGCAAATAAAGGATCAAAGTTACAACACATGGACCTTCATCTTGTACAAATCTTTAACAACAAAATCAAAACACAAAGGTGTGTTTGTTGTTGATAAATCACAACCAAAGAGAGAAAGAGATCAGATTTTGAGTGAGTTTGCATGTAAAAGTGATAGTGATATGTTCTATGTGCTAATTTTAGTGCTTATATATGCTAGGATTCAAAGTGGAAGACACATGGTTAGTAACTAGCTAATTCACAAAGTCAAGTGGCTTGGTGTGTTCTCAAATTCAGCCACATAGGAGTGGGCATGGGGTGAGTGGGATATTTATGATTTAATTTGGTTAAAGATGTGTTATAGAGTGTGTTTTTGCTCCTGGTAATTAAAACGTGGAGTTTTTAAGACGCGTAATGTAATACCAGGTAGTAATAATTTTTAAAACTTAAAAAAAAAAATTAAAACATGATATCATAACCTATTTTAGTAATTTAGATGAGTGGTGAGTTCATCGGAGGATTTAAACATCGTTAAAATCGAAACCATGAGTTAAAAACGCGTTTTGTGAAACCGGTTTTTGATAAAAGTGATGTAAACTATAAAAATGAAACAACAAGTATAAAACTCACTTGAAATCATGAAAATAGGTTAAAATGCATAAAATATATAAAATCATCATAGTCTAGGGTTGGTCCATGTTGTTAAAACCATAAAACGCAAATTTAAATCGCGTAAAACTTAAAAGGTGCAAGGTTTACGTATAAATGGAAAAAGTGAAAATTGACTTTTAAAATAGGATTGTAAGGAAACAATGGTGCATAGAAAGTGTAGAATGGATATAGTCTAGTTGCTGTTGAATAAATTGAATGTGTTTTGACGTACACGGATAACTTCCGACGAAATTAATTATTTAAAAAAAAGAAAAGAATTGTTAAATAATAAGAATATTAAAACTAGTGACATGAAATTTTTAGAAATGTCACACATGTTAAGGCTGTGTACAGGGCAGTTTTGTGAAAAAGATACTAACAAAAACCAATTAGATAAGCAGTTTAATTAAGCTAATAAAAATTAATAAAAATAGTATAGTTAAGATGAGCAACAAAATAATAAAACCGTACAAGCTTATAACCTAAAACTTAATATTAAGCTCACAATTAATTCAACTTTTAATTAAAAAATTTGTTTACAAAGAAATTTTGACTTTTTATGAAATGCTAATAAGTTGACTATTATGAGTTTTAATCCTAATTTACTGATTTAGTAAGTTGTATTAAGCTACAATCAACCTAAATTAAACTAAATTTACCATTTAATAGCTGAAATGAAGGTTGATGGGTGTCAAATCCCTCACAGTTAACTGTGAGGGCTTTCAAAGATATATTTTAAATTTTTCTTAATGATTAAAACAAAGATACACATATACATGTATACCAGTATATCATTAAAAGGCATGGTGCAAAATATTAGTATAATGTTGTAATCAATAAACACCGGGTTATTGATGATGAAGATATTTCTGAATGATTATTGATGATTTACAGCTAAATAAAAGGAATTAACTAATGCACTCAATATTATCATGCATGCTTCTCCTCTTTCTGTTATGTTAAGGAGTTGATAGTATTGCATGTCGTTTAGAATTATTATTTTGGCTATACTGGAACTTATTTAACTAACATTTTTTTTCCTTTCTGAAAGTACTTGATAGCTAACAAACAGCATATATCAACTAAGGATGCATTGAGTTAAGCTATTTTACATGATGCGTGCTCTTTAGAGTACCATATAAACATTAGATACTATGAATACTTGGAACACAATCACTACACGAACAACTACAAGTACAAGATACCCAAGTTTACACGTGCTTCCGATGTTGAAGTTTTTCTTGCTCCGCCAACATCTGTTCTTCATGGTTTCATGCTTGCATAATTTTATACCAAGCGTGTATGAATATTTCATCCAAAAAGTTTCAAAAATAAAAAAGTTTAAAAATAAAAACATTAACAATATACTGATAAAAAAAAACGTATATGTATGAAAAATATAAATTTGGTATATATCTTTGGTATATATCTATAGTTATCATAATGATATTCTTAAAGTTTAACCCAAAAATATAAGATAAAATAGGTAAATATCTGTTGCTATCTTAAAGATTTTGTTAAACTTTAACCTAATTTTACTCTATATATAGATCGTTATTTATTGAACTCCACAAAAAAGTTTAACACGATCAAAAATTGCTAGCAACATGCAGCCTCAAAGAAACTCCAATGCGAATTCAAAAGCAAAGGAAGCCAATGAATACAGGAAAAAGCAAGAAGGAATGAAAAACACTAGCATGAACTCAGGTTAATCAAATTAAAATTTGTGAATTTATTTGATTTATCTTTAAATCTAATATATTAATATTGTGTATGTGTTGATGCTTTATTAGCAGCCGAGAAACAACTGAAGAAACAAATTAAACTGGATTTACAAGGTACAACAACCATTAATAATTAATTAAGCTTTGGTGTATAAATTTATAACCTAACTCAAACCATTTATTTTTTAATTATGTTACAAAAGAAAAACATACAGAAAGCAATTTAACTATGTTGGAACAAAAAGGTACATGTGTATACTTAGTATGTTATTTGTACATACACAACTTAGACGTGTTTTTTTTTTTTTTTTTTTTTTTGCTGATGATCAGCGCCAGTTTTTGTTGTTTAGTTTTCAAAAAACACAACATCAGATGGTTGTTATGTGTACTGTTCTCTTTGTTGTATGTTGTAGGTGAGTTATTTGTTACAATGTTACCATGAATTTTTTTTTTTGTCTATGGTTGTCTTAGTTTACTTGATCTATGCATATATCTGTTACTATTAGAAACTTCTCATGTGTACTCCTTTGAAACATCACTTTTCATGTTTTGAAATTAAACTTAAAATTAAGTTTTATGCCTTATGTTTACCAAGTATTTTTGTAGTACATAAGAAATATATATGTATGTAGATTAATTTTCATAATTAAACCATGAATTTTTCAATCTTTTTTTACAGGACAAGCATCACATGATACGTCTCTGTGTGCAATAAAAGATGCTAATAATAAAGATATACCAATAATTGTTATATCCGATGATGAACAGGTACAATAACATGGTTTTTAAATACTATAAATCATTTAAAAAAAACTATGTGTTAAAAAGTTTTACATAATTTTGGTGTAAACAGGTTACTCATAAACGACGTAGATTGGTAAAGAAAGGGAGCATTGTAAACACAAATGTCATTGAAATTAGTTCATCAGACAATGAAAATGCAATTGAAACTTCTCTCAATGAAAGACAACCAAAAGAAAATGACACAGTGGTATGAATTTAATAACATTAATCCCATTATTTGTTACACAACTGTATACATTACTATTAATAAAGGGATTAATGTTATTAAATTCAGAAACGTCGTAGATTGCCAAATAAAGGGAGCATTGTAAACACCAATGTCATTGAAATTAGTTCATTAGACGATGAAAAAGCAAGCCAAACTTCTCTTAATGAAAAGCAACCAAAGAAGATTAATCATAATGATACGGTGGTATGAATTTAATATCATTAGTCCAATTATTTGTTACACAAGTAAATACATTACTCTTAATAACATCACTTTTAATTTTTTATTTTTGTATTTTAGATATCTGACGATGAAGCTCCAATACAGTTTCAACGCACAAAAACTTTGCATGAGCCTACTAACTCAAAAAAACAAGAAGTATATGCTATGTGATGAAGACACATATGATGAAAATGACAAATACAAAATGACATCTGAAGATGAATATGATGGCGTTTGGATAAACATCAATGATCTGCCAGAACCATTTTACCCATTGAAAGAATACAAACCAAGATATACAATCCCAGATGAAGATATCATCGAAGACTCCCCAACAGGTTGTTTTATCATACATTATTTTTAACACATTTGTAATTGTAAATTGTTTATAAATGTTGTACAATTTAACTTAAATATATGTATTTATATTTTTAAATTTTACGCAGGTGATTCCAAATACACCGCCATTGATGAGGAATTTGATAGAGAGGTGCTAGATGAACACAATATTAAAGAGGATATCATATGGGATGATATGGTTGATATTCCTGGTAATTTACACGGAAGATATGTTGATAATTACAGTGATGAAGAAGTTTGGGAAATCGATTCCGATGCATATAATAAACAATCTGTATCTGACAGTGACGATTTAGCAAGTTTTATTAATGACAATACAACTGATTATGAAAGCACTGACAATAGCAAAGACAGCTTTTGAAGAAACAAAGAAAGATTTATCAAGATTTATGATTTTCCAAGAATTTTATTTCATATAATAGGAATATTACTTTTAAAATTTCAAACATTTGTGTGTATTATTTTTTCAAGACTTTATGATTTGGTTTTTTCATTACTATTATAATCTTATTTTTTATTTCAGGTAGATTGGTATAGGATGTGAATTTTTTAAAATTTATTTTGACTAAATATTTGTTGTAGGTGTGTTGTTCTTGATTTTATTAATTATACCTCATATATGCATTACACATACATTATGAGGCCAATTTGCATAGCATAATTGATCTCATGTAGGGTAAACATGATCACTCTCTAAGACAAAATTGGTATGAGGAGTTATAGGCGGAGCTATGGATATAACAATGAAATCTTAGGCCTAGGTTAGTAATCAAATCGTTTATTTTAATTGTGAACCATGTTTGTTAGTCTAAATGAGTATGTGACACTTGGTTTTCTAATTGGAGGTGCATGCAACATGGCCTAAAAAGGTTGAGAGTTTAGCAAGGTAGTTCTTACGTAATCCATAGAAGAACACGTAATTTAATTTACTAATTTATTGTGTTTATCACATCACAATAAGGTACATGTTTGTCTTCAATTTTAGTGGAAGGCTAGAAGCACCTTATATCTGAAGCAACATGTCAAATGTAAGAAATTCTGTTGCTCACTTCCTAACTTTAAAGTACACATCAGCTCCCAAAACATGTTAGAAGGCTAAGGAGATCCTGATGGTGGAGAGCAATGTACATGTATGTTCGTTTTCTAATCGATCTGCCGGGTGTATGACTGTCACATTGTCTAACTTTGAACTTAATTGCAATTGCACATGGTCTTCTGATTGCACAAAAAACTCAACTTTATGCATTTCTGTTCCAGCCTGTTAAGAGCCCAGTGACAATCTATGGTGATATTCATGGGCAATTCCATGGTCTTTCAGAGCTCTTTAAAACTGGAGAGAATGTGTATTTACCCAACACTCAAATGTAGTATGGGTGTTTGATGACAGGTCACAAGAAGATTCAAAATAATTGAGGTCCAATAAGCTACTTGGTCACAAATACTTAATGGTCAGTATGGATGTTTCAACTTGGTTACAAATACTGAATGGTCAGTATGGGTATTTGACGACATTTCACTGAATGGTCAGTATGGTAAAGCATTCAACTTGGTCCTATTTAGAGTTCTATTGCTTCTATATCGTCTTATAAAAAAATAGGTGTTATCACAGCAAAACACATATAAAAGTGATCTAATGTACAGTTACATTGAAACTCCTTTCCTACATAAACTTAACTGAGACTTATACTCGGTTTGCAAATTGAATATGTTAACAAAGTCGGATGGTTCAGCTATGCACATGTACCCAACATCTGAGTTGAACCTTATTCTTCGGATTACACACATTCATGCATTGAGTACAACTAATGCTCGTGATGGATTTTTTATGTTTCATAATCTGAGTTGAACATTATTCTTCGGATTGCAAACATTCATGCATTGAGTACAACTAATGATCGATGTTACTATCATTGCATTGACTCAATTGTAGCGAAAATTTTTAATTGACAAACTAAATTCAAAATAAAGAAGGCCACGTTTTAACTTTTGTTTTTAAAACAATCTCTTCTGAATTTATAACTTTGTAAATAGATTATAACAATTATTCAAATAATATTTTAAAATTAAATTATATTAAAGTTTTATAAACATATTTAAGAAAAGATTGTTATCCAGAAATAAAAAAGCTAATCTATTCAATATTCAATATATATCTTGAGATAAAATATACAAATATATAAAAAACAATTAAAAGATATTCACAAATACATTTACAGCTGCTAAGATGTCAAATTCTCCAAATACAAAAATGGCGACACACAATACTTACTCTGAATTACAAGCTCTTTTTCCTCGAGTTGATGATCAAATACCTTCACATACAGGTATACAACAAACAAACCATACAACAAATCATCCAAAACCAAGAGGACGACCTGCCAAGTTAAAAAACCAAATAGGTACTCAATTATACTAAACAACAATATGTTTACTCATCTTACAATTTTATTATAATTATTTAGTTCTATATCTTTGAATATGTCACAGTTGACAGCAATGATCTAATGAAACGGCTGCCAGGAAGACGTGCATCTTCATGTAAGATACACATTAAACATGTGTTTACACTTAATTTAACCATATTCTATATTCGTTTTACCGTATACTTATTATAAAACAATTTTAAGAATGTGTGCTGAAACAAACATTATGAGTACCCAATAATTCTTTATATTACTTTTAGAATATTCTATCTTAGAATAGTTGTTGTATCAGTTTACTCATATTGAAAGAATTTGTCAATTACTATCATATGCATCAGCTAATAAAAACTTTAATAAGGCTTTTTTTTTTTTTTTTTTTTAAATATATATCATTGTTATTTTAATTAGTACAAGTATATGGTTAAATCTCTCACAGTTGACATTAATGATATACGGATTCGTCGGCCGGGGAAAGAACCAAGCAAAAACACATCAACGATTGGAACTTCAAGTAAGATACGCATTGTACATTTGTTCCAAACTTATTTTATATGTCTACTAATGTACAAAAAAATTTTCAGTTATGAACAACGATCTACTTCCCAAGCGTCCAGGAAGACCGCCTAAAAAAAACAACAACCGGTTAGTAGCATTCAATTTACATGAAATATCAAACAAGGCGACGTATTTTTTATATCGAAAATAATTGAAACAACTATATGAAAAAAACTAATCCAACAAGGTAATAACGATATTGAAACTAACATCTACAAATAGTTATTTTGTAACTTATTGTAAGTTACAATTTCATAAATATATGTTTTTTGTTTCAGCCACAGCGGAAACAACAACTACTGTTGAATGCGACATATCTTTTTGACAGTCAAGTAAACGGAAGTCGGAAAGGCTTAAAGATATAACAAGAAATGTTAGGAAAAAATATTTATTCAAACAACCTGGTAGTGATACAAGTATAAATGATGCCAATGTCACACATCAACAATCATTTGTTGGTATATCAAACGGTAAAAATAATACACTTTTATTTCTAAAACACAATCAGGTGTTGTAATATGTTAATTAATGATTGTGTATGTTCTCTTATTTGGTATATTCACAGATTATATCAACCATGGAAATGCTGTTATTGAATGTGAATCGTGCCATGCATTGTTATGGAATCAAGAAAGCATGATAGGAAATACACATTCAACAACAGAAAAATATTCCCTTTGTTGTAGTAGAGGCAAAGTTAAATTACCAGATGAGGTGGAGCAACCACCAAAACTGTTGATGGACCTTATTAACGGAGAACACCCAAAAAGCAGTATGTTCATTGACAATATCAGACGCTATAATTCAATGTTTGCATTCACATCTATTGGTGCAAAACAAGACATGTCAGTAACCGACGGACGGGGACCGTATTGTTACCGTATTCAGGGCCAAAATTACCACAGAATGGGTACATTGCTGCCAGAAAAAGGAAAAAACACCAAAGTTCGCACAACAATACATTTATGATAAAGAGAACGAGATAAAACACCGGATTGACAGTGTCAGGTAACACATTCTTACAAAAAACATATTGTTGTTACAAACCATTGTTGGTCATATTACAGAATTTTTAAAAATTGTTTCAATGAATGAAAATTTAACTCAAATTAACTTATTCTGAATTTTAAATACAGCGACGAATCGTCAACAACAAAAAACAATGTCATTGACCACGAGCTAACGGTTGATTTACGTGACATGCTCGATGAAATCAATCCGTTAGTGGCCCAATTCAGAATGTCTGGCGAAATTTTTGTCAACGAAAGCCAACAAAATAAATATAAGCTAAGACTTATCGGTACAAGGGAACGTGACGGAAGAGATTATAATCTCCCAACAGCAAACGAGGTCGCGGCTCTAATTGTAGGAGACTTTGATTCATCAACTAATCAGAGAGACATAATACTACACTGTAAAGAAGGAGGACTGAAGAGAATCAGTGAGCTTCACCCATCGTATCTCGCACTCCAGTACCCACTGTTGTTCCCTTATGCAGAGGATGGTTATCGGACAGACATATATCACTTTGGCGTAACTGAAAAAATGGAAACAGACAAGAGAACACGAGTAACAATGAGAGAGTATTTTGCATACCGGTTGCAAGAAAGACCAAATATTTTCTCAATGGTTCTAAATGCGCGGAGATTATGTCAACAGTTTATTGTAGAGGCATACACCATGGTCGAATCTGAGAGGATGCACTACATTAAAAACCAAAATAAAGACCTAAGATCCGAAACTTACTCAAGATTAGCCAAATTGGCAGAAGATGAAAACTCGGTGGTCAAGCTAAGAGGGAAAAAATTCGTTCTTCCATCATCGTTTACAGGAAGTCCAAGATATATGATGCAAAACTATTTAGACGCAATGACGATTTGTAAGGCTTATGGATATCCCGATCTGTTCATTACATTCACTTGCAACCCAAATTGGCCGGAGATACAACGTTTTGTTGCTGAAAGGGGATTGAATTCAGACGACAGACCAGACGTAATTACAAGAGTTTTTAAACAAAAGCTAGACAGCCTTATGAGGGAATTCAAAGATAAGCATTACTTTGGGCACCTAGAAGCAGGTAAATACTTTTAAATGTAATATTACAAAGTAAATTAGTAAATCACTTTAATTAAACTGTTTAATACAAATGAAAATACGCTTTCCTTACAGCGGTATACACAATCGAGTTCCAAAAGAGAGGGCTTCCTCACGCACACATTCTGCTATTTTTGAAAGAAAACGATAAAATAACACAACCAGCACAGATTGACCGAATTATATCAGCAGAAATACCAGACAAAAATGAAGATCCTGAATTGTATAAAATCGTCACCGATCACATAATGCATGGTCCGTGCGGTCCACAAAATCCAAGTTGTCCTTGCACGGTCAAGAACAAGCGTACAAAAAAATTCCCAAAAGAGTTTAACGACAAAACATTCATCGATGAGAGCGGGTATGCTATTTACAAAAGAAAAAATGACGGGAACACTATAAAGAAAAGCGGAACTGAATTACACAACGGATATGTTATACCGTACAATCCAGGATTGCTACGACGCTTCCAATCACATATTAACGTTGAGTGGTGCAACCAGGTCGGATCGATAAAGTATTTGTTCAAGTACATTAACAAGGGACCAGACAGATCGATAGTAGGTTTGGAAGAGAAAGATGTAGACGAAATAAAAGAATACTACGATTGTAGGTATCTTTCGGCATGTGAAGCGGCATGGAGAATCTATGGATTCGATATACACTACAGGTTCCCACCTGTTGAAAGACTACCGTTCCACTTAGAAGGAGAACAATCGGTAATATTTGAGGCCACCGAAAGCATTGATTTTGCGTTGGAAAAAGCATCGGTTAACGAAACAAAGTTCGTTGCATGGATGGAATACAACAAGAAAAACACTGACGCACGAAACCTACTTTACCACGAGTTTCCAAAGCACTACGTATGGAAGCAAGAAGAAAGAATATGGGTGAAAAGACAAAAAGGCATAGCTCTTGGTCGTGTACATCATGTCCCCCCTTCATATGGAGAATACTTTTATTTACGGATACTGCTCAACAAGGTTAAGGGAGCTAAAGATTGGAGTGATTTCAAAGAATTTGAGGATGTCATTTACCCAACATACAAAGACGCCTGTCAAGCACGTGGTCTTTTAGAAGATGATAAGGAATATATAGACGGTCTGATGGAAGCCAGCTACTGGGGTTCAGGAAATTACCTACGTAGATTTTATGTCATGCTACTTATGACAGATAGCATGTCAAGACTAGAGGTTGTTTACGACAAGACCTGGGAAGTGTTGGCCGCGGATGTTGAGAGTATTGAACGGAAGAAAAGAAATGATCCAGGTATTAAATTCATTTAATTATCGGCCACATTAACACTATGTAAATTCATGTGTACGAATTGTATAAATTAAAATAAAAAAATTAAAAAAAAAATTAAAAAAAATTAAAACTTCAATAAATTACGAAAATAACAATCAACATGAATCCAAAGGGTAGACGGTTAAACAAAATATGAATATCATCGACTGCAACCTAACAAATATTTAACCTTTTTTTTCAGATTTGATTCTTACAGACGAGGAGAGAAAGAATATTTGCCTAACATATATCGAGCACATGCTCCTTTGTAAAAACAAAAGCTTGAAACAAATCCCAAACATGCCGTTCCCTCATGAAATGATGACAATGGGTGATTTCAACAGATTGGTCTATGATGAGTTGAAATACAACAGAGATGCGTTACGAGAACAGCATCAAAACCTATACAAATCGCTGACACACGAACAAAAAAACATACATAAAACTGGAATGGAAGATGTTCAACGGGATGAAGGAGGAATGTTCTTTGTTTATGGCAATGGAGGAACAGGTAAGACGTACCTTTACAAAACACTATCTGCAGCATTAAGATCAACAGGTGAAATAGTCTTAAACGTTGCTTCAAGTGGTATCGCATCACTTTTGTTAGAAGGCGGAAGAACGGCGCATTCAAGGTTCGCTATTCCTATAAACATAGTCGACGATTCAATGTGTCATATCCCAGGGGATAGTGACTTGGCTGAGTTAATCCGAATGTGTAAACTTATAATCTGGGATGAGGCTCCGATGACACACAGACACTGTTACGAAGCGTTTGATAGGACATTGAGAGACATTTGCAAGACAGACACACTTGAACCCTCAAAACAGGTTTTCGGAGGTAAAGTGGTTTTATTTGGTGGAGATTTCCGACAAATACTGCCAGTCGTTACAAATGGATCAAGGCATGATGTCGTACATGCATCAATAAACTCTTCATATTTGTGGCAACATTGCAAAGTCATGCGCTTGACTATTAACATGCGACTACAAAAGGGATCGAACGATTCATAAAGAAAAGAGATCCAAGATTTTGCAGATTGGATATTGGATATTGGCAATGGAAAAACTGAAGGAAAAAATGACGGAGAATCAACAGTAGAATTCCCAGATGATATGCTGATCCCAGATTCAGATGATCATATAGGTACAATAATTGAAGAAATATACCCGGATCTGAAAGACAACCTTTATAATCGCACATTCTTCCAAGATAAATCAATTCTTGCGCCAACTCATGAGCTTGTGGACATGATTAACGATCGCATGCTGCAACTTCTAGAAGGAGAGGAAAAGACGTACGACAGTTCAGACTCGGTAGGTGTTATTGATATGGACAATGATTTTAATGAGGCACTATACACTGACGATTTCCTTAATAGCATAAAAATCCCTGGTCTCCCGCAACATACTCTAAAATTAAAAATAGGCGCTCCGATAATGTACATGAGAAACATACACCAGAGAGGAGGATTATGCAACAGTACAAGGTTGCAAGTAATAAGGATGGGTGTAAATATAATCGAAGCAAGAATTATTTCAGGCGGTAATGTTGGAATGCTTTGCGCAATACCGAGGATGGTCTTAAGCCCTACTGATAATAAAATGCCATTTAAATTTAAATGTAGGCAATTTACAGTTGCATTGTGCTTTGCAATGACCATCAACAAAAGCCAAGGACAAACTTTAACACAGGTGGGATTCTTTCTTCAAAGACCGGTTTTCTCTCATGGCCAACTATACGTGGCAATATCAAGAGTTACAAGCAAAAAAGGATTAAAGATTTTATGTTGCGATGAAGAAGGGAATTACGCAAAATCAACGACATATGTAGTGTATAAAGAAGCTTTGTTTAGAATTTAATTCGAAAAAACATCCATTCAAAAACATTACATACTTTATTGCATTTTTAGAAAACAATTTTTTTTTATAAATTAGTTACATACCCATTCACTCCTTAACTGGTGTTTACATTGTGTTTAGTATCTGTAATACTCGGCTCATATGACCACAATTGTAATTTTTACTTCACACAAGGCTATTAACCAACAACAATAATCTTTACATCCCTTGGCATTTGGTATAACAAAAAACAATGATCACCATGGTAAATAAACAACACCAAAATAACAACTTCAAAAATAAACTGCAAACATAATTACCATAAACCACTGATCATTATATGCAATATACGCCACCAAAATAGCTGCTAATGAAATGCAACCATAAACAAATGACGAGTGACACATCTTAATCCTACACAAACATTAAAACATTCATAATAACAAGTTATAAAACATTTCAACTACATCAAAACATAACCCCATAACCACATCTTGATGTTTCTTTAACAAAGATGGAAACAAGGATATTCATCGATCTCTGAAGAATTGTCATCAGAATCCTCATCCGTATCAGGTCCAACTTCCAGATCAGAGTGAACATCTTGAACATTATACATATACTTGAACCTTATTACTTTGTTAATTCCAAATCCACATCTTTCAGCAAACCAGTTCCAAGATCCAGAAACTTTAACATGATTGGTCCTCAACAGATCTTCATGATGGATTTGCATAGTCATGCTCATGACTTCTTCAATATTTTGATGCCTCATTAGAACCTTTGTGTAACTATGCATGGGATGGTTCTTCAGAAATTCGGCAGGAATCGTCTATATTAAACATTATTCAAGAATAAAATAATGTTAATACCAAGTACAATTAAAAAATTAGCCGTTATTTAAATAACAATACTTACAAGTCGTTGCAAATCTGTAATGTTGGCAAACTTAACATAAAATGTATCAAGCTCCTCGCCAAAATGATCTTTGTGTGAGTGCCAATAGCATATATGCTGCAACCTAACGTCCTCTGAAAATAAAGATAACAATCCATGTTCAAACTAAAACAACAATCAACTAACAAACAAAAACATCATATACATTAACTAAAATTAAAATAAAGTTATTCTCTTTTAATTTAAAAATGTATTTTTACAAAACATAAAATTCAACAAAATAAAAATTTACGTACTTTGTTCCCAAAAGTCCAATTGAGGTTGAACTCGCAACAAACTGGTGGCACCATCAAAATCAACATTCATAGCAGGACTACCATCATTGTCAAACGCCATTAATCTGAATTGATTAATTTTTTCTTTTATGAAAACAACAAAAGATCCCGCTTCCAAATGCATATGTGATGAGGCGAAAAATGATCCGTTTTTAGGGGGTCATTTAAGCTCGAATTCGAATTTATTTGATCAAATATTGCCCTAAATCGTTCCTTTTGTGATTTTAGGTACTTTGCGAGTGAAATCTGGAAAAGGAAGCAATTCGGACATTTTTGGAGCATAAAAGTGAAGAAAACGCCAAAGTCTTAATTTTCCTTGCTGGGAACAGTAGGTGACGGCGTCAAGAAGGAATTCCTGACGGCGTCAAGAGTAATTTCTATGACGACCCAGTACAGATTTGACGGCGTCACGAAGTAGGGCGTCAAGAGTAAAAGTCATGACGGCCTGGAAATGCATAACACATGACTGCGTCAAAAATAGATCAAGGCAGTCCGAGAAATATTTTGGCGGCGAGGTGACGGCGTCACAAGATTGGTCTTGACGCCGTCAGACCCTTTTTCCTATATATAGTTTTCTAATTTTCACATTAAAAAGGGAGAAGTTTTGGAGAAACCCTAAGTACGAACTTGGTGCGAATTTTACAGGTTTTTCAAGGGTTCTAAGCCCTTGATACCTTTCATGTGTAATTGAGATAAGTATTCTTTTAATTCAATCAATATGTCTATGTGTTGGTTGTCTATATCTTATTCTTGTCTTAATTCCATCATGCTAGGCTAGATCTATCTTGTGTTTGCTTGGATCTAATGAAACCTAGATGTTAATTATGTGTTGATTACTTGTTTATAATTGTATTGGATGGGTGAATTCGATGTTAGGCTTAAGAAAACTGGCATACTTCCAAATGGTAACATGCTTGAACGTCTTAGGAAACATGAACTGATGTGCACTAGGTTTTATTGGTTGTATTTAATGCATGAGCCACTGTTTATAATCCCTATGGTTGTGCTGGGCATGGTATAGGAGGAGATAAGAGCTCATAGGATTGGGGAGTTAAGTGCGCCACCCCATGAATGGTATTAAGGAATACAATCCGTCATCCATGCAACTATAACAAGTAATTAACGTGTAAAAGATGTCTAGGGAGTAGTGAAATCTAAGTAAACACATTTTCTCCACTTATTGCTCACAACCTTAGTATAATTTAGTTTATTTTCATTTTTAGTATTTTATTTTGATTACATCTTTAGCATTGGGTTAGTTGACTAGCAACTAATTCCGCCCAAATCCTTACCCAAGATTTTTAATTGCTTTCTAAAAAAATATAAAAATACAAAAATAATCATCCCTCACCTTTAGAACTAGTATTTAGGTTTTTTAATCCTAGCGACACTATTCCTAGCTGAACGATCAATCCCCCGGTACTTGTCACTATACTATACTACAACGATCAGGTACACTGCCTGGTGGGGGTTGTAAGCTTCTCAAGATCCCTTGAGAGGTAAAACCTGGTGCGATTCCCACGTACATCAAGTTTTTGGCGCCGCAGCCTGGGGAATAGTTATTGTCTAGGTTAGAATCTCTTTTTATTAGGTCTACTTGCTAGATTCCTTTCTAGTAAGATTTTATTTTTATTTTTTAGGTTTTCTTTAGTCTATCTTATTTCTTTGTGTTTTTGTTCGTAACTCTTCACCACCTGACATCATGGACGATGGGAACATCCTTGAACCCGTCATCCCACCACAACAAAACCCACCACTAGAACCCCTTAGGCCCCGAATCTTAGGAGAGTATTCCCGACCTAGCCATCAAGGCTACCGAAACACCATTGAGCTCACCGGAGCCAATGTGACTCCCTTGCGATCCGACACCATCCGGTTGGTGCAAAGCGGATGTGCATTCCATGGACTTCGTTTCGAAGATCCAAATCAACACCTCAAGGACTTCCTCAAAATCGCAGATTCCATAGACCAAGGTGTTGAAACTAGAGAGACAACCCGATTACGCTTATTCCAATCTCTCTACGGGATCAAGCTAGTCAATGGCTTGAGCGTTTACCCGCGGGATCCATCACCACATGGGATGATCTCACCACTCGTTTCCTTGCTCAATTTTTCCCACCGGGAAGAACTACTAAGCTTTGAAATGACATCTTGATGTTCCAACAACGTCAAAATGAATCTCTTTATGAAGCATGGACTCGTTTCAAGGACTTACTCCAAAAAGTCCCTCATCATGGCATAGATCTTTGGCTCCAAGTCCAAATTTTTCATGACCATATCGATATCTCCACGAGGCGAGCCATTGACCAATCGACCGGTGGTAAGCTACGTGATCTAAGTGCGGAACAATCATGGGAACTTATAGAAGATCTTGCTCTATATGACAACGAAAGTTGGAATGATCCCCGTGATTTGAACAAAACGGTCAAGGCAATATCTTTGCCTTCGAACAACTCTAGCACTCCCGACCGTAGGATCATGGAACTTGAGGACCAAGTCAAGTTTCTCATGAAATCTTACGAAGCTCCTAAACCTTCAAGCCAAGTGAACAAAATCACTTTTTCATGCGAATTATGTAGTGGTCCCCACGACACTTGTGATTGTGTGGAACTCCCCGGAACAGCTTTTGCGGACTACGCATCCACGCGTACCGACGAAGCTGGAGATAAGTGGTACACTTTCAAGCTCGAGCCAAACCCTTACGGTGATTCATACAACCCCTCTTGGAAAAATCACCCAAACTTTAGGTGGAAACAAAATCAACCCAATTCTTCCAATCCGCCTAATCGTTACCAACCAAACGGTCCACCATCCAACCGTACTTTCAACAACAATCCTTCTAACAACTATGGTAGTACCAACAATCTTGAAGGGTTGATGTCTAAGTTCATGGCATCACAAGAAGCTCGCATATCTAAGTTTGAAGCCGATTTCAAACAAAAGCAAAGCGAGATGACCACTAGAATTGATGCATTGTTGAAAGTTCTCAATGACCGAGAGATGGAAGCACTCCCAAGTGACACAATCAAGAATCCGAAACTAAACGTTAATTCCATATCTTCAGTTTCGTCACCCACTTCGTGTCCACAATACTACTCGGTTAAATCAACGAGCACGTGTTTCAAACAAAACCAAATTCTTCAAAAGGACCAATCGAATAAAACACCCGATATAGAACCGGTCAAAAGTATAGTTGAAACACCTCCTACGCAAGACCTTGACGATGAATTCAAAGAACTTCACCTTGAACGCCCCGTCATTGATGTTTTAGCGCGTGCTCCTTACTATAGTGCCCTCCTTGAAAAATATGAGAAGTTTAAACTAGGTAAAAATGGGACCGCCTTCGTTCAAAACAAGTTGCCTAAAAAGCTTGATGATCCGGGTATATTTGTTTTGCCTTGTAAGATAGGAAGATCTGAAGCTTTCGACACACTAGCCGATTTAGGGTCAAGCCTCAACTTGATTCCCTTATCCTTATTCACCGCTCTTAAGCTAGGAAAGTTAGAGGAAACGGAGGTATTGATAGGGCTAGCGGATGGGAGTATTGCCCACCCGGTTGGAATGATTAAGGATGTAGTTGTTCACGTAGGAAAGTTAACTATATTAGCGGATTTTCACGTCCTAGACATGGTTAGTGACACTACATGCCCATTATTGGTTGGAAGAGGATTTTTAGCAACCGCTAGCGCCATGATAGATTGTAAGGAGTCTAAGATAGCGGTAGGTGAAGGCGATACTTGGTCGGTGTACGATGTAAAGAAGCATAGTTATGATTGTGATGATGAACCGACACCGCATTGGGTAGAGATGAATAGGAGACCATCTAGATATGGACCTTGGATAGAAAGGAACTTCATAGGACCTCAATGCTCATTTTATCTAGAGAAAGATTTCATTGAAAAGACACATTCGGTAGAACAACTCATAGCTAGAGATGAAGAGCTAGATCCCTTTGAGGACCCCTTGGTGTTTAGGAAGATGATTGAGTTTTTAAGCATAATGCCTATTAATATAAAGATGAATAAGTGGAAAAGAGAGGGAGACAAGTGTAAATGGAGGTGGGATAAGCCACCTAAAGATGGTGATGGATCATGGCATATGAGGATGACTTTGTATGATCCGGATGGAGAAAAATTTGAAAGGTCATACCATACTAAGGAAACCGATAGGAAGTTGAAACCTATGTTTGATCCCAAAGATGTCCTCAATGAGGAACTCACCCGTATCATGTAGTAACCCATGACTTTGAGTCTAGCTACAAGACTCGTAAATAAAGAAAAGCGCTTCTTGGGAGGCAACCCATGTTTTGTGTGATTTTGTTTGTTTGTTTGTTATTTGCTTCCGTATGCATGCTTTATTTTTATTGTTGGTAGATTATGTTTCTCAATTAAATAGTGAAAATACTTTACTTTGTTGTTTTGGCGTAGTCTTAACGCCACCTAAAAGTATTTTTGCAAAAGATAAGTGTAAGGGGAAACCCCAAATATGTTTTTAAGAAACGAACCGATCATGATTCTCCACAATATTAAATAAACATGTGTATTCGTATTTGTTAGAGTCAAATGCTTGTATTGAGTCATAATGAAGTTTTGCAGGATTTTCCAGGAAGTGAGACCAAGTTTTTCCAGAAATTTTCTGGAAACTTAACATAAGAATTTCTGCAGGTCACTTCTGACGGCGTCAGGGGTAACTCTTGACGGCGTCACGTGTAAAAATATGGAAATTTTACCGGTTTTGTTTTTCTAACGGAGTCTTATGGTTTTTATGAATTATTAAGTTTTATAATCTCCAGGAGATCTGCAAACTTCATTCCACAAGCATTATATCTTATTTTGTTTTCTAGGATTTAGTAACTTATATAGGATGCCGCCGATTTTACGCGAAGTTGTTTTGTCTATTTTTTTTCAGGATTTACAGGTTATGTATGACAAGAAGATGATTTATATTCTGGAAGGGAAGCTTTGATTGTTCATTTTCTTGGAGGAAGATCTAACCTGGCCACCTTATTATCCATACCGAGCGAATCAGGGGACAATGTGGGGACAATGTTCATCTTAAGTGTAAGGGGAGGGTAAAAAGATGATACCTTACATATGCACTTTCGCTTGAGTTTGTTTTGTTTGATGGTAGATGTGTAATAAAACTATGAGCAATACTTGTTAGTGCAATTTTAGCGCCAAATTTAAAATTTATTACAACATTTATGAGTGAAACTTTAGCCGTAGCATGCGTCTGATGGATAGGAGATCATATGACTAGCACATAACCGTATATTCAGAAAAATTTTCCACCCAAATATGTGAGACTCGCCTTTAGATTTGATAGGAAAAGCATTTACTATTAGTGATTATGAGTGTACCGGTAGCATTTAGATTCTAGAACTTGCGTTAGTGATGCATCCCGAGACCGCTAGTGAGACTACATTCGTGTGGTAGGATTTACTACATGATAAGAGGCATTAGGATCACCCTTGTGTTAAACCCGTATTATAATTACTTGACTATTTAAGTCATATTACTTGGCTAGTTAAGTCAATTAATTTTTTCCACACCCTTAGCGTTGTACTCATTTTTTGTACACAATACCCCTAGTACACCCCTCCGAGCCTATCTTTTCGTTTCTAACTTTAAGCATCTTACTTAAAGGAAGAATTTGTTACACCCCACTTAAATGTACAACCAAATCGCCTTAGCCTTCCGTGTATGCGCTCATTTTTAGTGCATTATTGTTATTTGTTAAACCCTAAGTTAACTATCTAATTGATTACATGGTTGCTAAGTCGAGTCATATCCTTGAACATATTGTTTTGGGACGATTGGGACTCATGGGAAAGTACTTATTTTATGGAGTAATGGGGAAGAACATCATATTATTACCCCCGTATGAACGTTAATCTTAAAAGTACTCCAAGTGTTTTGATTTTCTTAATTCGAGTCATTAGAATAGTTTATTGTAAAGTATGTAAAAATTCAAGTGTAAGGGAAATGTTCATTCCCTATGATGTATTATTTTGGATGGTAGGGTAAGAGTGTATGCTAAAAAAAAAAAAAATAGAAAAAGAAAAAGAGAAAAAACATACGGACTACCATCCCTTTTCATTCTATGTTCATTCTATGTTTTTGTTATTTTTCATTTATTAGTTTAAGTCGAGTCTAGTCTTGGCTTAGCAACGCCATATTGTAATGTAATTAACCAAGATTGTTAACTCGCCACCAGTAAAACTTCCTTTATCCAACAAAACCGTGTATTTCATATCCCTACACCTAACGTTACAACCCTTTAAAAGACCTCTTTGATAGTTTATCTTAGGTGCTTACGCCATGTGGTGGAGGTTTGATCCTTTCCCAAGCCTATGGTAATCTATTTTGCTATGACATGTAGTGAGAGATATCTTCCGTTTCCATATTGTAATTTATACTTTATTACACCCGAGAGATGTGAGTATCTAAACACTATTTGTGAGGTGCTAGTGTATGACCTCCGTGCTTGTCTATTGGTCTTTAGTGGAACGATTATTTGTTCTAATTACTTTTATATTAGTGTTGAATGACCCCTAACTTGTATTTTGAGTAGAATAAAAGCGCATTTGCTTGAGGACAAGCAATTCTCAAGTGTAAGGGTATATGATGAGGCAAAAAATGATTCGTTTTTAGGGGGCCATTTAAGCCGGAATTCGAATTTATTTGATCAAATATTGCCCTAAATTGTTCCTTTTGTGATTTTAGGTACTTTGGGAGTGAAATCTGGAAAAGGAAGCAATTCGGAAGTTTTTGGAGCATAAAAGTGAAGAAAACGCCAAAGTCTTAATTTTCCTTGCTAGGAACAGTAGGTGACGGCGTCAAGAAGGAATTCCTGACGGCGTCAAGAGTAATTTCCATGACGACCCAGTACAGATTTGACGGCGTCACGAAGTAGGGCGTCAAGAGTAAAAGTCATGACGGCCTGGAAATGCATAACACATGACTGCGTCAAAAATAGATCAAGGCAGTCCGAGAAATATTTTGGCGGCGAGGTGACGGCGTCACAAGATTGGTCTTGACGCCGTCAGACCCTTTTTCCTATATATAGTTTTCTAATTTTCACATTAAAAAGGGAGAAGTTTTGGAGAAACCCTAAGTACGAACTTGGTGCGAATTTTACAGGTTTTTCAAGGGTTCTAAGCTCTTGATACCTTTCATGTGTAATTGAGATAAGTATTCTTTTAATTCAATCAATATGTCTATGTGTTGGTTGTCTATATCTTGTTCTTGTCTTAATTCCATCATGCTAGGCTAGATCTATCTTGTGTTTGCTTGGATCTAATGAAACCTAGATGTTAATTATGTGTTGATTACTTGTTTATAATTGTATTAGATGGGTGAATTCGATGTCAGGCTTAAGAAAACTGGCAGACTTCCAAATGGTAACATGCTTGAACGTCTTAGGAAACATGAACTGATGTGCACTAGGTTTTATTGGTTGTATTTAATACATGAGCCACTGTTTATAATCCCTATGGTTGTGCTGGGCATGATATAGGAGGAGATAAGAGCTCATAGGATTGGGGAGTTAAGTGCGCCACCCCATGAATGGTATTAAGGAATACAATCCGTCATCCATGCAACTATAACAAGTAATTAACGTGTAAATGATGTCTAGGGAGTAGTGAAATCTAAGTAAACACATTTTCTCCACTTATTGCTCACAACCTTAGTATAATTTAGTTTATTTTCATTTTTAGTATTTTATTTTGATTACATCTTTAGCATTGGGTTAGTTGACTAGCAACTAATTCCGCCCAAATCCTTCAAACCCAAGATTTTTAATTGCTTTCTAAAAAAATATAAAAATACAAAAATAATCATCCCTCACCTTTAGAACTAGTATTTAGGTTTTTTAATCCTAGCGACACTGTTCCTAGCTGAACGATCAATCCCCCGGTACTTGTCACTATACTATACTACAACGATTAGGTACACTGCCTGGTGGGGGTTGTAAGCTTCTCAAGATCCCTTGAGAGGTAAAACCTGGTGCGATTCCCACGTACATCAATATGTTCGAGAACCGCATCCCAATCAGCTTGCACCAACTGATAAACATACCCACTCGACAAACGAACACGATTAACTCCAACAACATGGTTTTGCCCGTGAGCAGTAACAATGATTGGATCATTCACAGGTAAATCACTTATCATAATATCAATTTAATATACACATATTTTACATCTACTTAAGAATAAAAAAAATTCAAATCAATAGCTACCTGTGCGATGGTGCCATAAGGTGAAGCACGACCAATAAATCTCATCGGCCTTCCCCTTATACCATCATAACCAACAATTTCAGACCCCTTCTCATAATAACTTCTCATAATAAGCAGTAACATAAAAGGAATCATCACCCTCCTCCACAAAATGTATCATTTAACGTTCCTGTCAAAATTTGATGAAGCAAATCCTGACCACTTATCACCAGTTAACATTATGTCACCATTCTTTTTTTTAACAATTCTAACTCTCACCCTAATCCTACCAATACTTGTCAGGTAAAGATCCCTTTTTTTATTATTAAAACATTCTTCTTTAAATTCATTGGGCAACACCTGAAAAAAAAACGTAAAAATTAACTTACGTTATAATTAATAAAGGATTACAAGCGTACATCGTTTACATATTCAATAACCAAACCTGTTCAGCTGGAAATGTATCTAGGTTCAATGGAAATACAAATTCTGTCGGCATTATCACTGCAATTAAAACAAATAACTTAATTATATAAATGGTGGTTCTACTTTTTACTTTTCAAACAGTTACAAATTTCATTATAACTGAGAGGGATACATACAAATCTAGATAGTATGCCATAACAACTAAAATACAATAAAGAAACTCAATACAAGCTAATGACTAACCAGCTACACTAAGTTTGAAACAAACAAAAAAAATACAAATTAAAACTAACTAAAACAAACTAAGCCAAACACCAAAAAAACTGAAACAAAAGGCATCATGAAACTCAGAGGATTTCACTACAAGATCTATTTATCTACCTATGTTAGATGGACAAAAGGTGAAGGTTCCATTAACTCTTTACAGTATCATCATCTTTAAATCTATTTTGTTTTGACATACATATCTCCACCTGCCTTACACTGACTAAAATTTACAATACAAGTTGTTCTAAATAGCCACATGAATGAAGAGTATATCTACGATGTGTACTCACTAAGCAAGCTGATTATTAATGCGTTATGGCCTATTTAGGAAAGTGTTTTATCAAGTAGTCTAACGGGTTTATTGAACCTTTTATTGCAGTCTAGATATACAAAGCTACAACCTAATTGTAAAAGATACATCATTCGTTCTTACCGCGCTTAACATGCTGATGCAGCAACTCCTCAAAACTGTCCGGATTGGGTAACAACTAATAGTGCTGGAAAGAGTATTAGTTCTCACTAATAAACTATGCAACTAATGATATTCAGCTAAATTTGGCTAATAAATTATGTGAAACACGTTTTTGGCACTCTCCAAGTCAACACCAAACACAGTTTTAAATTATACATGATGTCCAGAGAATGCTTAACCAATAATCATAAGTGTCTATACTTCTTTTAGTTTATGTATCAAAGTAGAAACCATATCTATCTGGAATCTATTTTACATTCAAATGATCTCTCTCGACGCTTAACGGTACTAATTCTGTTAACCGAATGCTCAGTAATTAAGAAAAAGGCTCATATCTTTTTGGAAATGGAATGCAGGAGGAAGTTGCAAATAATACAGTAAAGTCGCTACACCCACAATTAATAATGACAACTCACATGAGGCATTCTTTTTACCATATGAGTAAGTGTATGCATGCTGATATTTTAGTTCTCTGCTATTACAAAAAATTATTGATAAACTAGACATAATAATTCTCAGACCTTCAGTCGCTACAGAAATTTCTACAGAATAAGAACACAAAAGATTAATATAATCAATAAAACATTCACTATATGAAAATACTCAAACAACACCTGATTGTGACTACATGGTCATGTAACTAGTGTATGGTTTTGTTGATATAAACCTTTCACAGTTTTATGAGTAACTAATTATATTGTGGCCAAACACCATGCATGTGTGTGACCCTCTATATATTTAAGAATACATTGGTACTATATAAATAAAAACAATCGCATTTGGTGTAATATATACCCCTCACCTTTGTCCCACTCACCTGTATAAGAAGCAATACAAGCATAAATCCAAACTTAATCAAATTGTTCTTACACATGGGCATTAAGTTTGTGGCTATGCTTATACCAAACACGGTTCTGACTTGCTTATAACCTTATAAGCTTTTCGAATGAAAGATACTACTTTGCTTGCAAACAAAAGACAGTCACCTATTTAAGCCTAATTAGTAGCCTTTCAAGGTAATTTAAAATTACAAATGCTCATATTCTTACTTAATATGCCTATAAGCTAACGAACATGATATTATGTCTGATTTAAAGTCATAACAATAGCTCAATATATAAGCTTATGAACAATTCAAAAATTAGATAACCTAATCACAACTCACCAAATTATAACATGGCCTAAATTAACAGCTTACAAAAAGAGATAAACAAAATATAACAATAATCATTTACAATACATTGCCACAAAAAAAAAATAATAATAAAAATAAATAAATAAATAAATAAATAAATCATACAAATCTAAATCTACCGAATCCAATGTATATTAAAATAAACACGATTCCAATAATCTTAAAAATAAAACCATTAAACCAAACCCTATATACATATCATTTAAATAAAAAAATTAAGCTAATAAAAAACGACAAAAAAAAAAAAAAAAAAAAAAAAAAAAAAAAAAAAAAAAAAAAAAAAAACACCTGATCGATTACCAGATCTAAGGGAGAAAAGATAATACTCTAATTATGTTAATGAAAAAAAACAAAACAAAAATAAATAAATAAACCACCCGATCGGTTACCAGATAATAAAACCAACTTTCACAAATAAATTAAACAAAAATTAAAAATGTCCGTATATAAATGAAAATATCCTACACTAACAATGATAACAAATAAAGATTATAATTAATAATTAAAAAAAAATTACAAGAAAAGATATATCCACCGCTAGATGATGATCGGTCAAAGAAAGAAAAAAAACAGAAAGAAGAAAGATGATATGTGTGTGGATTGTTTGGTCATAATAAATATATAAACAAATAGCTATGAGCTACTAACTTAAAGTAAACCAAGTAATATGAATCATTGCATTGTATCAAAATGATGGCTTAATATCTTTTGCATGCATCGAGAACGTAAAATAATTGGTTATTCAAGGTGATACTGAATAAATTCAAGGTGATATTGAACAAACTACGGGTTAAAAAAAAATTATCATTCAATAGAACCAACCATATTAGGACTCGGTCTCTGTTTATACCATAATTTTCCCACGAGTTTTGCAAGACAAATCAAGAAACAAACAAATGCTCAACCTTACTATATATTCATACAATTCATAATCTTTTAAAAAAATATTTTTACTTATTCAATTTATTTAAAAAAAAAAAAAAAAAAAAAAAAAAAAAAAAAAAAAAAAAACAACTACCCTGATTTATAATGAAACATGTTAATTATAATCAAACTATTTTAAAAATAAATATTAAAAAAAATTATAATCCTTCTCTTAACTTATTTAGGCCTTGGCTTTTAAGCAACAACAAAATACAAATCATGCTCGCCAATCGGACAAAAAAAATTAATTATTCATTTTACTTTTAGACAAAAATTAAAACAAAAAAAAAAATGAAAAAAAAAATAGCCTGATTTATAATGAAACATATTAATTATGATCAAACTATTTTTAAAAATAAGATTAAAAAAAAAAAACTTTTCTTAACTTAATTATGCCTTCGCTTTTACGCAATAACAAATTACAATATCAAAATAAAGATCCAATACTTACATATAAAAAAATGGAACATATATATATATATATATATATATATATATATATATATATATATATATATATATATATATATATATATATATATATATATATATATATATATTTCAACATACCAGATCTACAATCGTTGAGCATCCACAATGGATCATAGAAAAAGGGGTAGTTCTTAACTATGAATCATTACATTTAATGAAAATGACCACTCAATATCTTTTGCATGCAGCAACAACATAACACAATTTAATATTCAAGGTTTGGTTGACCAAACGTACAATATGGACCGGACCCACTGACAAAACCTAACGGACCAAACCAAACAAAACCGGACAGCATTTTAGTTAATTCGGTCTCCTGTCCGATATGGTTTTTCATTAACTCGGTGTTAGATCCAATATTTGCCGTTCCAATCCGGTTTTTGGACAGTGATCACCACTAATTCAACCTAACAACATAAGATGTTATTAAATTTAAAAATATTTAAAACATTATACTCACACCGATAAAAATTTTTAACGTCAAATAAAATATTATACAAAAAAGAAAAAAAAAACATAAGTAAAAAAAAATTAAAAAGTAAATATGGAACAACAAATTAAAAAACAAAATATACAGTTCTTTTCAAAAAAACAAAAAACAAATAAATAAATTATAAAATATATAAATAAAAAAAATACAAATAAATAAAAATAAAAATAAATATGTTGAAGAAATAATAAGTCCATTGACTATTAATCATATTAAAAACAATAATTATAATATAAAAATTAAAAAAAAATTAACAAAAAAAAAATTAAAAGTCATGCCTGCCCATCGGGCGGGCTTAGAAATCTAGTGTATATATATATATATATATATATATATATATATATATATATATATATATATATATATATATATATATATATATATATATATATATATAATGCGTAGGGATTGCACCAGGCTTTACCTCTCGAGGATCTCGAGAAGCTTACAACCCCCACTAGGCAGTGTACCTGATCGATGTAGTATAGTATAATGACAAGTACTGTGGGATTGATCGTTCATCTAGGAATAGTGTCGCTAGGATTAGAAAAACCTAAAGACTAGGTCTAGAGATGAGGGATGATTCTTTTTTGTATTTTTATATTTTATGAAAAACAAGTAAAAATCTCGGGTTTGAAAGAGTTTGGCGGAATTAGTTGCTAGTCAACTAACCCAATACTAAAGATGCAATTAAAATAAAATACTAAAAATAAAAATAAACTATATTAAACAAGAGCTGTGAGCAATATGTGGGAGAATTGTGTTTACTTAGATTTCACTACTCCCTCGATATCTTTTACACATTAATTACTTGTTATAGTTGCGTGGATGACGGATTGTATTCCTTAATAGCATTCATGGGGTGGCGTACTTACTTCCCCAATCCTATAAGCGCCTACTTCATTCCTATGTCGAGCCGGCTAAGAAGCTCCTAACATGGGATCACTAGAATTTGCTCATGCATTAAATACAACCAATAAAACCTAGTACACATCGGTTCATGTTTCCTAAGACGTTCAAGCATGTTACACAATGGAGATCTGCCAGTTTTCTTAAGCCTAACATTAAAATCATTCATCCAATACAACCATAAACAAGTAATCAACACATAATTAACATCTAGGTTTCATTAGATCTAAGCAAACACAAGATAGATCTAGTCTAGCATGTTGAAATCAAGACAAGCAAAAGATATATTCAAACAACACATAGACATATTGAATGAATTAAGAGAAGATTTATCTCAATTGAACATGAAAGGATTCAAGGGGTGAAAACCCTTGAAAACACTGTAAAATATGACCTAGGGTTTACAAAGTTCGGCCCTAGTTTTCTGCATACAAGTTCCTCTTCAATGAACGAAAAATAGAAAACTATATATAGATTTTGATAGGTGATAGCGTCAATAACAAATGTCTGACGCCGTCATCTCGCCGCCAAATAGTTTCTCGGACTGCCTAAATCTGGGTCTGACGCCGTCATGTATACACCTTATGCAGGTCGTCACCAATTTAACTCTTGACGCCCTTGTTGTGACGCCGTCAGGTTTGCACTGGGTCGTCATGGATTTTACTCTTGACGCCATCATGGTTTTCCTCTTGACGCCGTCAGGTAATGTTCTCAGCATGGAAAATTAAGTCTTTGCCGTTTTCTTCACTTTTATGCTTCAAAAACGTCTGAATTGCTTTCTATTCCAGAATTCGCTCCCAAAGTACCTAAAATCACAAAAGGAACGATTTAGGGTAATATTTGATCAAATAAATTCAATTCCGGGCTAAAATGACCCCCTAAAAGTGGTTCATTTTTCGCCTCATCATATACCCTTATACTTGAGATTTGCTTGTCCTCAAGCAAATGCGCTTTTATTCTAATCAAAAAACAAGTTAGGGGTCATTTAACACTAATATAAAAGTAATTACAACAAATAATCATTCCACTAAAGACCAAAGACAAGCACGGAGGTCATATACTAGCACCTCACAAATAGTGTTTAGATACTCACATCTCTCGGGTGTAATAAAGTAATATCACAATATGGAAACGGAAAATATCTCTCACTACCTGTCATAGCAAAATAGATTACCATAGGCTTGGGAAAGGATCAAACCTCCACCACATGGCGTAAGCACCTAGGATAAACTATCAAAAAGGTCTTTTAAAGGGTTGTAACGTTAGGTGTAGGGATATGGAATACACGGTTTTGTTGGATATAGGCAGTCTTTACTAGTGGCGAGTTAATCATTTTGGTTAATTACATGTACAATGTGGGGTTGCTAAGCCAAGACTAGACTCGACTTAAGCTAATGAATGAAAAATAACAAAAAACATAGAATGAAACGGGATGGTAGTCCGTATGTTTTTTCTCTTTTTTTTTTCTATTTTTTTTTCTTTTTCTTGATTTTTCAATATATATATATATATATATATATATATATATATATATATATATATATATATATATATATATATATATATATATTTTTTTTTTTGGCATACACTCTTATCCTACCATCCAAAATAATACAACATAGGGAATGAAAATTCCCCTTACACTTGAACTTTTACATACTTTACAATAAACTAATCTAATGACTCGAATTAAAAAAATCAAAACACTTGGAGTACTTTTAAGATTAACGCACATACGGGGGTAATAATATGATGTTCTTCCCCATTACTTCATAAAATAAGTACTATACCCATGAGTCCCAATCGTCCCAAAACAATATGTACAAGGATATGACAAGACTTAGCAACCATGTAATCAATTAGATAATTAACTTAGGGTTTAACAAATAACAATAATGCACTAAAGATGAGTGCATACACGGAAGGCTAAGGCGATTTGGTTGTACATTTAAGTGGGGTGTAACAAATTCTTCCTTTAAGTAAAATGCTTAAAGTTAGAAACGAAAAGATAGGCTCGGAGGGGTGTACTAGGGGTTTCGTGTACTAAAAATGAGTACAACGCTAAGGTGTGGGAAAAATTAATTGACTTAACTAGTCAAGTAATATGACTTAAATGGTCAAGTAATTATAATACGGGTTTAACACAAGGGTGCTCCTAATGCCTTTTATCATGTAGTAAATCCTACTACACGAATGTAGTCTCACTAGCGGTCTCGGGATGCATCGCTAACGCAAGTTCTAGAATCTAAATGCTACCGGTACACTCATAAGCACTAATAGTAAATGCTTTTCCTATCAAATCTAAAGGCGAACCTCACATATTTGGGTGGAAAATTTTTCTGAATAGTACAGTTTTGTGCTAGTCATACAATCTCCTAACCATGAGTCGCTTGCTATGGCTAAAGTTTCACTCCTAAATATTGTAAAAAAATTTAAATTTGGCGCTAAAATTACACTAACAAGTATTTCTCATAGTTTTATTACACATCTACTATCAAACAAACAAACTCAAGCGAAAGTGTATATGTAAGGTATCATCATTTTACCCTCCCCTTACACTTAGGATGAACATTGTCCCCAATGTTCAAGTAAAGAATGTAAAAGTGATATAAGTAAAAAGAATGAAATCAAATACTCCCCTGATTCGCTCGGTATGTATAATAAGGTGGCCAGGTTAGATCTTCCTCCAAGAAAATGAACAATCAAAGCTTCCCTTCCAGAAAAATAAATCATCTTCTTGTCATACATAACCTGTAAATCCTGAGAAAACAGACAAGGCAACCTCGCATAAAATCGACGGTAATCTACATATGCTAATAAATCCTAGAAAACAAGATGAGATATAATGCTTGTGGAATGATATTTGCAGATTTCCTGGAGATTATAAAACTAATAATTCAACAAAAACTTTAAGACTCCGTTAGAAAAACAAAACTGGTAAAATTTCCAGATTTTTACACGTGACGCCGTCAAGAGTAAACTCGTGACGCCGTCAGAAGTGACCTGCAGAAATTCTTATGTTAAGTTTCTGGAAAATTTCTGGAAAAACTTCGTCCTACTTCCTTGAAAATCCTGCAAATCATCATTATGACTCGATACAAGCATTTGACTCTAACAAATACGAATATACATGTTCACTTAATATTGTGGAGAATCATGATAGGTTTTGTTTCTTAAAAACATATTTGGGGTTTCCCCTTACACTTATCTTTTGCAAAAATACATTTGGGTGAAGTTAAGACTAGGCCAAACAACAAAATAAAGTATTTTCACTATTTTAGTTTTGAAACATGATCTACCAACAATAAATAAAGCATGCATACGGAAGCAAATAACAGTCAAATAAAATAAAAATCACACAAAATGAAGAATGACACCATAAGCACATTCCATTATTACTAATTAACTTAAGCATAAAGATAAAAATAAAATTATCTAAGGCCAACAAAGGCCACAACCTAAACTATTACAATTCCAATTGTTTCAAATTACATCACAATCAATAAATTGTTCAAACATAACAGACATCAAGAAAGATCACTGGGGAGGGGGACCATAACAGTAGTCATAACCAGGAGGGAGGTGCCCTGTATACCCGTAGGCAGGGTAATCCGTCTCACGGCCAGAGAATGGGTCAATCTGTAGGTGGGGCTCGAGCTGATCACGGGTGGAGAGGTGCTGCATCTGGCGGATGGTATGATCATACATCCAATCAAAGCGCTGGTCAGTGGTGGTTCGCCATGCGTCCACCTGACCCATCCAGGCCCCCTGGTGTGCCTGTTAGTCTCCCCGACTCATGTGTCGGTAGTAATCAGCTGACCCAACCTCATAACCCCCGAACTGATGCTGCTGGGGCACTCCCTCATCACCATCATCATCCTCAGCGTCATCAGGTCCCCCTGCCTCGTACCAGCCATAGGACCCATCCGCCAGCTGCATCACGATGCTCATCTGCCTGAGGGATTTAGCCCTCACTACCCTACAAGCCCCGCAGTCGCTCAAGTATCCCATGATCGGGGGAACAAGTAGCTCATAAGATCGAGCCAACCGGGTCACGAACACCCCCCCCATACACCTTGTCAATTGATGAGTGTGTAAATACTCATCATTTTTAGTCAAATCTGAACTGCAAAACGTTTAAAAACACTCAAAAACGCACCAAAATACGAAGAAAATCCCAAAGATCATGTTTTATATGTTTCAGATGCAAAACGAGTGAAAGCAAACGAAAAACGAACAAAGTTTGCATAATTGGCAGTTTCAGTCCCCCAACTTTCAAAAATTGTCAAAACTAGTCCCTGAACGTTTATTTTGAAAGAAAATTCAAACCAAGTTCTTAAAAACCAAAAAAAAAAAAAAAATACCAAATAATGATCTTTGGGTAAAATTTTTGGAAAAGTTACAAATTCAGTCCCTCAAGTGTGGAAAATGACAAAAGTGACCTGGGAATTATTCTTTGACGAAAATGGATTAAATGTCCTTGGGAATTTTACATTTGGTAAGAATGGCCCTTGGTAATACTTTGAAGAATTGACAGTTTCGGCCCTTCAATTTTCAACAAGCTACAACATGGTCCTTGTGTTTATGTAATTCAAAACTAAACGGACCCTTTTTGCTAAAATAACCCAAACAAACAAATCACCCAACACCCTTATCCCAAATCAATCCATACTGTTTCCAGCCCATACCTTCACCCCACCAAGCCCAATCCCAAAACTATCACCAGCCCACCCACGTTTTATCAACCCTTCCAAAACCCTTTCACGTTTAATATACTACGCCCCCTTTGGTCAAACCTAGTCCATGCACTCCATCCCTAACCTTTCTTTACCCAGCAGACCACAACCACACTTCCCTTCATCCCTACCTCTCCATTACACGCCAAACAAATCACCTCCCCCAAGACCTTAAAAGTCCCAACCTTCACATGATACCACCCCTTCACGGGTATCCCCCTGCCATGAAGGAAATCCTCTCAATACTTATGGCGCCAAAATCATGATTAAAGGCTAGGATGATTCTAATCCAATCCAGTAGCTGAGGTTGATCAAGAAAAGAGCAAAAGAGTATCCAAGGCTGATTCTACTAAAAAGGGCACTATTACAAGCAAGGATTCAAGAAACCCTAATTGGAGCCTTATAAATAGAATGAGATGTAGCCTTCAAAGGCATTAGGTTTTAGTAATTTTTATTTTCTAGTTTAAGTTTTAATCAATCTCAGTTTTTTTAAGGTTATTGTAGCTTTAATGTACTCAAGTTTTCTCAGCTTAAATAAAAGTTCAAGTTCTTTTAAACATTTCGTTGGATTATTTCAGTTCTGCATTTTTTTTTCTTCTTATTAATCTTTTGAAAATCACTATGGGGGTATTTGGCTTAGGGTGGTTTCTAGCATAAAAATCAAACTTTGGTCATTTGATGGAACTCAATTAGTTTTAATTTAATGTAGTAAGTAGTTTAAAAGTTAAGTTAAGAGGATTTAGTTAGATTATAAGCCTTTAAGCCAATCTCAAGAAAATCTCACCTTGTAACTGTTTTCATAATAGCTTAGGGTAAAATCTGGCTTATGCCGTATTTTGTCGTAGTTTACATATAACTTCAGCTCATATAGGATAGTAAGTGTTCAGTCATCCAGGCCCTTGATTGTAACAGGTCAAAGTTCAATATTTTACCATTTCACATTCACATCAGCATAGGGTTTTCAAAATCAGTTTCTGGCTTTATTTCTTGTCCAAATTGCTCTATTTTTGTTCCCATGCACTCTCTGTTAGCTTATCTGTTCAATGAAATTTTTGTTGTATTTTTGGTAATTTTCCTTACAGCTCTGCACAAGCTCAAACTTGCCTAGTTAGGCCACTGTTGGAATTGCTCAATTTCGTTTAAGCTTATTTAGTTTTTAGTTAATCGTATTCTCCGTCCAATTAGTTAGTGTAGCTTACTTTAGTGTAGTTGTAAGTTAGCAGTTACCCCCATATAAGTTAAAGAAGTTGTTGTAAGCTTATTACCAGCCCACACTTAGCTCACTGCTTCAGCAGCCAACAAGACTCAAACCCCCTCAATCTAGCATTTTTAACTTCTTAATTTGAGCACCGTTTGCCCTGAAAATTGTTTTTTAGATTATTTCCTAGCTTGTTAACAAATGTATATTTTTAGTTTACTTTTAGAATTTTTTTTTACAACTTGTGCAGGCCTCCAAAGTCACCTATTTGGCCTAATTTAGATGACTACCCGTTTAAGCGTATGATTTCTCTTGAACCTGATGAGGCGAAAAATGAACCGTTTTTAGGGGGTCATTTAAGCCGGAATTTGAATTTATTTGATCAAATATTGCCCTAAATCGTTCCTTTTGTGATTATAGGTACTTTGGGAGAGAAATCTGGAAAAGGAAGCATTTCGGACGTTTTTGGAGCATAAAAGTGAAGAAAACGCCAAAGACTTAACTTTCCTTGCTGGGAACAGTAGGTGACGGCGTCAAGAAGAAATTCTTGACGGCGTCAAGAGTAATTTCCATGACGGCCCAGTACATATTTGACGGCGTCACAAGGTAGGGCGTCAAGAGGAAAATGCATGACGGCCTGGAAACACATAATACTTGACGGCGTCAGATCTGGATCAAGCCAGTCCGAGGAGTATTTTGGCGGCGAGGTGATGGCGCCACAAAATTATTCTTGACGCCGTCAGCCCCTATTTCCTATATGTATTTTTCTAATTTTCACATTAAAAAGAGAGGAGTTTTGGAGAAACCCTAAGGCCGAACTTGGCACGAATTTTACAGGTTTTTCAAGGGTTCTCAGCCCTTGATACCTTTCATGTGTAATTAAGATAAGTGTTCTTTTAATTCAATCAATATGTCTATGTGTTGGTTGTCTATATCTTGTTCTTGTCTTAATTCCATCATGCTAGGCTAGATCTATCTTGTGTTTGCTTGGATCTAATGAAACCTAGATGTTAATTATGTGTTGATTACTTGTTTATGGTTGTATTGGATGAATGAATTCGATGTTAGGCTTAAGAAAACTGGCAGATCTCCAAATGGTAACATGCTTGAACGTCTTAGGAAACATAAACTGACGTACACTAGGTTTTATTGATTGTATTTAATGCATGAGTAAATTCTAATGATCCCATGTTAGAAGCTTCTTAGCCGGCTCGACATAGGAGTGAAGTAGGCACTCATAGGATTGGGGAATTAAGTGCACCACCCCATGAATGGTATTAAGGAATACAATCCGTCATCCACGCAACTATAACAAGTAATTAACGTGTAAAAGATATATAGGGAGTAGTGAAATCTAAGTAAACACAATCTTCTCCACTTATTGCTCACAACCTTAGTATAATTTAGTTTATTTTCATTTTTAGTATTTTATTTTGATTGCATCTTTAGTATTGGGTTAGTTGACTAGCAACTAATTCCGCCCAAATCCTTAAAACCTGAGATTTTTACTTGCTTTCTAAAAAATATAAAAAATACAAAAATAATCATCCCTCATCTTTAGAACTAGTATTTAGGTTTTTTAATCCTAGCGATTCTATTCCTAGCTGAACGATCAATCCCCGGTACTTGTCACTATACTATACTACAACGATCAGGTACACTGCCTAGTGGGGGTTGTAGGCTTCTCAAGATCCCTTGAGAGGTAAAGCCTGGTGCGATTCCCACTCATCAAGTTTTTGGTGCCGCAGCCCGGGGAATAGTTATTGTCTAGGTTAGAATATCTTTTTATTAGGTCTACTTGCTAGATTCCTTTCTAGTAAGATTTTATTTTTATTTTTAGGTTTTCTTTAGTCTATCTTTTTCTTTGTGCCTTTGTTAGTAAATAAAATTCATTGACTATTCCGTTGACCAATATGGAAAACGCGAATCCACCCCTTTCCCATAGAGAAGTGGCTGTGTTACGTGAACAAATTGAGAGTGAGATTAGGGAACTTAGGGAGCTTAATAGGTTAATTAAGGTTGAGCTCGAACATGCATTTAGTGACCTAGCAACCGCCTTGTATTCAAATGAGGACCTAGGGCCTAATGACTTTGTGAATGTTGTTGAGGGACTTGAAGAGGGGGAAATAGATCCGAAGCTTAATGACTATTTTAATCTATACCCCACTAAGGAGGAGATTGCATATTATAATAATCTTATTGATAACCCGCGATCTCCTTTCACTATAATTGAACCTAAGATAAAGAGAGGCGATCCTAAGAATGCTAAGATACCATGTATGATTGGATATAGGCACATTAGCAATGCTTACATTGACTTTAAATCTCCAAACATTATGTCCTCAACTGTTTATAATGATATAGTGAAAACAAGACTTGAACCTAGAAAAGAGCCCAAATACCCCAGTGGAGTTTGTAACTTTATCGGGAGAGTCAAAGGTCTCCATGTCTTTGTTGGTAATTTCACTTTTGTCACCGACTTTATGATTGTGGAAGATCTTGCTAATGTTATTGATTGCCAGTTATCAACTGTTGTGTTTGGCAAACCGTTTGTTGAGGAGTCTAAGTTGGAATATGATGAGATAGAAGGAACGATCTGATTTGCAAGTAACGCCGATAGTGTCACTTATAGGATGCCTAATAGGATGAAAGAATTTCGCTTTATATCCCGGTTTGATAAGGACAACGTTGATGCTTTTGAGGACATCAATGAAGAGGATAAGAAAAAGGGCATGGATTATGTATGGGAAAAAAGGAGTCTTTATTACAAAGATTGCTTGGCTCTTGGACCAAGGTATAAAGTCAATAAAGAATTTGCCCAAAAGATTATGGGGGCGGTTGAGAAAAAGGTGATTGGTTTCTACAAAGAATATCTACAATCGGAGAGTAGAACCAATGATGAGGTCACGTAGTAACCCATGACCTTGAGTCTAGCTACAAGACTCGTAAATAAAGAAAAGCGCTTCTTGGGAGGCAACCCATGTTTTGGTTTATTTTATTTTGTTTGTTTGTTATTTGCTTCCGTATGCATGCTTTATTTTTATTGTTGTTTGATCATGTTTCTCAATTAAATAGTGGAAATACTTTACTTTGTTGTTTTGGCCTAGTCTTAACTCCACCTAAAAGTATTTTTGCAAAAGATAAGTGTAAGAGGAAACCCCAATTATGTTTTTAAGAAACAATCGATCATGATTCTCCACAATATTAAATGAACATGTATATTCATATTTGTTAGAGTCAAATGCTTGTATTGAGTCATAATGAAGTTTTGCAGGATTTTCCAGGAAGTAGGACCAAGTTTTTCCAGAAATTTTCCGGAAACTTAACACAAGAATTTCTGCAGGTCACTTCTGACGGCATCACGAGTTAACTCTTGACGGCGTCACGTGTAAAAATCTGGAAATTTTACCGGTTTTGTTTTTCTAATGGAGTCTTATGGTTTTTGTGAATTATTAAGTTTTATAATCTCCAGGAAATCTGCAAACTTCATTCCACAAGCATTATATCTTATCTTGTTTTCTAGAATTTAGTAACTTATATAGGATGCCGCCGATTTTACGCGAGGTTGTCTTGTCTATTTTCTCAGGATTTACAGGTTATGTATGACAAGAAGATGATTTATATTCCGGAAGGGAAGTTTTGATTGTTCATTTTCTTGGAGGAAGATTTAGCCTGGCCACCTTATTATCCATACCGAGCGAATCAGGGGAGTATTTGATTTCATTCTTTTTACTTTTTCACTTTTACATTCTTTACTTGAACATTGGGGACAATGTTCATCTTAAGTGTAAGGGGGGGGGGGGGGTAAAATGATGATACCTTACATATGCACTTTCGCTTGAGTTTGTTTTGTTTAATGGTAGATGTGTAATAAAACTATGAGAAATACTTGTTAGTGCAATTTTAGCGCCAAATTTAAATTTTTTTACAACATTTAGGAGTGAAACTTTAGCCATAGCAAGCGTCTCATGGATAGGAGATTGTATGACTAGCACATAACCGTATATTCAGAAAAATTTTCCACCCAAATATGTGAGGTTCGCCTTTAGATTTGATAGGAAAAACATTTACTATTAGTGCTTATGAGTGTACCGGTAGCATTTAGATTCTAGAACTTGCATTAGTGATGTATCCCGAGACCGCTAGTGAGGCTACATTCGTGTAGTAGGATTTACTACATGATAAGAGGCATTAGGATCACCCTTGTGTTAAACCCGTATCATAATTACTTGACCATTTAAGTCATACTACTTGGCTAGTTAAGTCAACTAATTTTTCCCACACCTTAGCGTTGTACTCATTTTTAGTACACGAAACCCCTAGTACACCCCTCCGAGCCAATCTTTTCGTTTCTAACTTTAAGCATCTTACTTAAAGGAAGAATTTGTTACACCCCACTTAAATGTACAACCAAATCGCCTTAGCCTTCCGTGTATGCGCTCATTTTTAGTGCATTATTGTTATTTGTTAAACCCTAAGTTAACTTTCTAATTGATTACATGGTTGCTAAGTCGAGTCATATCCTTGTACATATTGTTTTGGGACGATTGGGACTCATGGGTAAAGTACTTATTTTATGGAATAATGGGGAAGAACATCATATATTACCCCCATATGTACGTTAATCTTAAAAGTGCTACAAGTGTTTTGATTATCTTAATTCGAGTCAATAGATTAGTTTATTGTAAAGTATGTAAAAATTCAAGTGTAAGGGGAATGTTCAACCCCTATGATGTATTATTTTGGATGGTAGGGTAGGAGTGTATGCAAGTAAGAAAAAAAAATCAGGAAAAAGAAAAAAAAAATAGAAAAAAAAAAGAAAAAAACATACGGACTACCATCCCTTTTTATTCTATGTTCATTTTATGTTTTTGTTATTTTTCATTTATTAGCTTAAGTCGAGTCTAGTCTTGGCTTAGAAACGCCACATTGTACGTGTAATTAACCAAGATTGTTAACTCGCCACCAGTAAAACTTCTTTTATCCAACAAAACCGTTTATTTCATATCCCTACACCTAACGTTACAACCCTTTAAAAGACCTCTTTGATAGTTTATCCTAGGTGCTTACGCCATGTGGTGGAGGTTTGATCATTTCCCAAGCCTATGGTAATCTATTTTGCTATGACAGGTAGTGAGAGATATCTTCCGTTTCCATATTGTAATTTATACTTTATTACACCCGAGAGATGTGAGTATCTAAACACTATTTGTGAGGTGCTAGTGTATGACCTCCGTGCTTGTCTATTGGTCTTTAGTGGAACGATTATTTGTTGTAATTACTTTTATATTTGTGTTAAATGACCCCTAACTTGTGTTTTGATTAGAATAAAAGCGCATTTGCTTGAGGACAAGCAAATCTCAAGTGTAAGGGTATATGATGAGGCAAAAAATGAACCGTTTTTAGGGGGTCATTTAAGCTGGAATTTGAATTTATTTGATCAAATATTGCCCTAAATCGTTCCTTTTGTGATTTTAGGTACTTTGGGAGAGAAATCTGGAAAAGGAAGCATTTCGGACGTTATAAGAGCATAAAAGTGAAGAAAACGTCAAAGTCTTAATTTTCCTTGCTGGGAACAATAGGTGACGGCGTCAAGAAGAAATTCTTGACGGCGTCAAGAGTAATTTCCATGACGGCCCAGTACATATTTGACGGCGTCACAAGGTAGGGCGTCAAGAGGAAAATGCATGACGGCCTGGAAACACATAACACTTGACGGCGTCAGATCTGGATCAAGCCAGTCCGAGGAGTATTTTGGCGGCGAGGTGATGGCGTCACAAAATTGTTCTTGACGCCGTCAGCCCCTATTTCCTATATATATTTTTCTAATTTTCACATTAAAAAGAGAGGAGTTTTGGAGAAACCCTAAGGCCGAACTTGGCACGAATTTTACAGGTTTTTCAAGGGTTCTCAGCCCTTGATACCTTTCATGTGTAATTAAGATAAGTGTTCTTTTAATTCAATCAATATGTCTATGTGTTGGTTGTGTATATCTTGTTCTTGTCTTAATTCAATCATGCTAGGCTAGATCTATCTTGTGTTTGCTTGGATCTAATGAAACCTAGATGTTAATTATGTGTTGATTACTTGTTTATGGTTGTATTTGATGAATGAATTCGATGTTAGGCTTAAGAAAACTGGCAGATCTCCAAATGGTAACATGCTTGAACGTATTAGGAAATATGAACTGACGTGCACTAGGTTTTATTGATTGTATTTAATGCATGAGTAAATTCTAATGATCCCATGTTAGGAGCTTCTTAGCCGGCTCGACATAGGAGTGAAGTAGGCACTCATAGGATTGGGGAATTAAGTGCGCCACCCCATGAATGGTATTAAGGAATACAATCCGTCATCCACGCAACTATAACAAGTAATTAACGTGTAAAAGATATCTAGGGAGTAGTGAAATCTAAGTAAACACAATCTTCTCCACTTATTGCTCACAACCTTAGTATAATTTAGTTTATTTTCATTTTTAGTATTTTATTTTGTTTGCATCTTTAGTATTGGGTTAGTTGACTAGCAACTAATTCCGACCAGATCCTTAAAACCCGAGATTTTTACTTGCTTTCTTAAAAATATAAAAAATAATCATCCCTCATCTTTAGAACTAGTATTTAGGTTTTCTAATTCTAGCGACACTATTCCTAGCTAAACGATCAATCCCCCGGTACTTGTCACTATACTATACTACAACGATCAGGTACACTGCCTGGTGGGGGTTGTAAGCTTCTCAAGATCCCTTGAGAGGTAAAGCCTGGTGCGATTCCCACTCATCAGAACCATATGCTTGATCTTTGCCTATTTTTTGCTTGAGTTTCTAGTTATTAGGTTCACTTTAGTTGTTGGTAATATTGGTTGGCTTGTTAGGAGTGGAAATTAGCTTATTAGATGGTCATACCTAGCCTGTTGTTTCAGCATTCAACAAACAACCCTTAGGTTAGTAGTAGTTGATGGTTGCTTTTAGGCCTATGTTTAACGCCACTTTCTGTTCCCATAATGTTACCTAGGACTCCCCTTTAGATTTCCAACCTTGTGTGCTACTTCGCGTTTATTGCCTAGCTTATTTCGTGCTCCCATTTTGCCTCAACACTGTTGGTTTTTTTTCTGCTACTTAAGCTTCCACTGAGCCTGTTTGATTTCGTTCATGTTATTGATTCTTGTTGTTATAATTGATTCTTATTGTTGTTTGTGCTTACTGCTTCCAACTGTTGGGTTGTACAGCTTCATTAAGCTGTTTTTAAAAGCCCCATGCCAGCTTATCAGAGTGATTTAGATAATATTTTTTTGCAAAAACTGATTGTCTGTTTGGTAGTAGCAGTTTCAAAAGAAAAAGAAAAAATTTTGCTGTTAAAAAAGTTTGGGGTATTATGGGATTCGAACCCCTGATTCTGTGGTCCACAACAGACACTCAGACAATTCAACCCAACCATTTGTGCTACTAGTAGTTTTTATTATTAATTTCCCTAGTTTGTTATTTAATATAGTTCATTTTTACTTATTATAAATTCAGTTTTCTAGATTGCTTATTAACTGCTTATTTGTAATGTTTTTTTTTATTTGCTTATTTTTCCTAGTTTCTTCATTAGATAGAAGACTTGTATAAAAATTTTCATAATTTTACAAATAGTTTTGCTATTTTTCTAGGATTTATTTAATTATTTTAGTTTTTAAATCATTATAAAAACTATAAAAGTCGAAAAAATATTTTTCTTTTTCCAAAAATTTTCTTTTATCATTAGAAAAGTAGAAAAATTATTTTTACACCCGCAGGCCTAGCGTAGCTTAGAATTCACTTTTTATTTCGCGCACTTACGTTTTTTTTAGTAACTTTTACTTTTTTAAATGTAGAATACATTTTAGGATTTCCCAAATTCCCTATCATGTTTCCCGTAGTCTTTTAAGTAGTTTTTAAAGTTCTGGTTTTTATTCCTTGTTTGTATTCATGTTTTAGTTACGTTAATTTTATTTTTCGTAAGTTATTTGCAATTTTCCGTAGTTCACAATACCAAATAATCTCTCAACATCCTTACAAGCATTTTAATCTCCAAATCTCACACGATATTGCCCATTCACACCTCGTTGGGACACGACCCGGGTAATCACTTACCCGGTATCACATATATATATATATTGTATTCACGAGTCTTTACAAGTCTTCCTTTTCCTAAAGGTTGATCGGTAAATTCCACTCACGTCTACTTTGTGTATATTTTTTATACGCACTCGAAAACGCAGTATCATCAATATCCCTCTCCCCCACACTGGTCTTCAAATAGCTAGCTACCCAAAATGGGATGTTGCAGTAAACATCCGCTGAAAAGATGGTATATAGGTAGAAAAGATCTGAAGCAGTGACACGGTGAGTGGTTCCATGACGCTCCAACAAGATGTATGTTATGCATCTGTGGACTAACCTGATCACGGGGTCCCTTATTGATGCTGCCCCAGTAGTCAAGGTGTATACCCTGTTTCCGATGGTCGGCCAAAAAGTGGCGCACCTTATATCGTTCCTCACAGTCTCCCCATGTAACAACCTCTGCATAAAACCTCCCTCAAAAGCCTCCTCCCTAGTATACAAACCTATCCTCCATCCAAACTCAGTAACCGAACATGATCGAACCTCCCCTCCTAACCTAAAGTAAATAGTGGTACCCCCCATGTCCGTCCTGGCCTCTGCCTAATCAAAGTGGAAGGTCGCAAAGAACTTCCTCACCAACTCACTATACATAGTCTCCCTCATCCTAAACAACCTCTTCCATTGAGGACCCGTGAACTCATCGGTGTGGATCCTCCCCAAAAACTCAGCCTCTAACCCTTGGGACCTCAGAAATGCCCAATCAATCACAGCACCGGAATCAATGTGGTGATTATCAAGCTCCGCATACTTAATTGTAGCGGCAACATTGTTGAACTCACCCCAACTATGGAACAATTCCCCATAGTTAACTTGTTGGGACCTAGAGGAGCTGCCACGGTGTTGTCGTGATCGCTTGCTCATTTTCCTGGAAAAAGATAGAGTGGATGGAAATGATTAGAACGAGAATTTTATTGGCTTATGCTGTCAGACACATCTGACGCCGTCAGGAAGGAGATCCTGACGCCGTCAGACCAAGCAGAAATCGGGCCATGCAATTACGAGGGAAAAATCAATTTTCAGACTCTTAACCCATTACCCAAACACTCCTTTAAGCTGAAAACATGGGGAAAAAAATCCGTGGTATGAAATATTTTTCCAAGATTAACGCATGATTCAAGTAGGACAACATCATCTAAGGGTAACCCCATGATTACAAATCACCAAGGGGATGGCATTACGATTTATCAAAGATGGGTCAAAAATGGGGTTTCGGATGAAGGGGGTTTTCAAAATTGGTTAAACCTAAGGACAATTGAACGAAAAAGAGTGAGGAAAAACTACTTACCAAGTGGAGATTAGTCACGGAAGATGTCAGATTGGATGATGGAGACTCGGAGGTGGAGCAGCAATTTGGGTGAGATTTGTGGGGTATGAGTTGAAAGTGATGGAGTTTGGCTTATTATTGCTAAAATAGCGAGGTGACGGCGTCAAGAGTTACCATCTGACGCCGTCAAATGCCCGTATCAGGAATAAAAAATGGTAATTCCACATTCAGTCCCTGCACTTAGTGTGAATAGCTAAACACAAGTAAAACTATGAGTAGCTATCCCATTAGTGAAGTCCACCAGGGTCGAACGTCTCATTACTGTCACAGAAAGAGGTGTGGTTGTAGAAAGGGGTGGGTGAGGTTTTAGTTAAGTTGTAACCTTCGCATTGGTCAACGGTGGGTACATAGAGGTGTTGTTCCATAGAGGGTCTCAAAGCTGTGGTGTTTTTGAGGTGCAACCTCTTCACACCGGGTTTAAAACCAAAAGAACGTCTCTTGTGCAAATTTGGGAGCGTGGTTTGCAAGCATCCAACGAAAATGTTATGAAATTGCGAATTCTTCTCTTCCTGAGGATGCTTGCAAAAGTAGGAAGTGATTGACGGTGAAGCACTTGGAAAGGATTTCTCGTTATCCTCTTGGTCAAACACCAAAGGAGTTGAAACCTCGAAGACTTTTTCGATTTTTCTTGGTGCAGATTTTTCCTTAATCTTCTCTTTGATCCTTGATATGAATTTGTCTGCTAAATCCATAAAAGCATTGTGAGTGCTTTCCATGCGTGCTTCTAAGTGCCGAATTTGTTTTTCCTGATTATTCATGAAGGTTACCATTATCCCTTCGAACTCCTCTTGTCGTGAACGTTCAGGAAAATTATGGTCGATAACCGCATTCCTACGTATATTAGGACTCCATGCGGTTTCAGTAGCAGGCTTTTCAGCTCTCATTAATTCTTTTACCTGCTTCTCAATACTTCCTAATAATTGTTCTTGGGTGGCGTGTGCGTAATCAAGTTTCCCCTTGCTTGAAAACATCGGGTCCTCCCATCCTTCTTCTTCGTACTACCAACCCCTCAAGAACTTTCCAGTATTCGTCAATGCTAAGTCTGTTTAGCCTGCCCTTGGCTGCATAATCTATAGCCCTCCTTCTTTGATAGTTAACTTTATCGTAAAAGATTTAAATCTGGAGCCATGGTTCGATGCCATGATGAGGGACTTTTCAGAGTAGGTCTTTATATCGAGTCCATGCTTCGTAAAAAGTTTCACCTTGATGTTGTTGAAACATCAAGATATCATTTCTAAGCTTGGTAGTTCTCCCCGGTGGGAAAAATTGAGCAAGGAAACGAGTGGTGAGATTATCCCATGTGGTGATGGATCCCGCGGGTAAACGTTCAAGCCATTGACTAGCTTGATCACGTAGAGAGAATTGGAATAGGCGTAATCGGGTTGACTCTCTAGTTGTAACATCAAGATCTATAGAATCTACGATTTTAAGGAAGTCCTTGAGATGTTGATTTGGATCTTCGGAACGAAGTCCATGGAATGCACATCCGCTTTGCACCAACCGGATGGTGTCGGATCGCAAGGGGGTCACATTGGCTCCTTGGGTGAGCTCAATGGTGTTTCGGTAGCCTTGGTGGCTAGGTCGGGAATACTCTCCTAGGGTTCAGGGCCTAAGAGGTTGGTTATCTAGTGGTGGGTTTTGTTGTGGTGGGATGTCGGGTTCAAAGATGTTACCATTGTCCATGATGTCGGATGGTGAAGAGTTACGAACAAAAACACGAAGAAATAAGATAGACTAAAGAGAACCTAAAAAAAGTAAAAATAAAATCTTACTAGAAAGGAATCTAGCAAGTAGACCTAATAAAAAGAGATTCTAACCTAGACAATAACTATTCCCCGGGCTGCGGTGCCAAAAACTTGATGCGTAGGGATTGCACCAGGCTTTACCTCTCGAGGGATCTCGAGAAGCTTACAACCCCCACCAGGCAGTGTACCTGATCGATGTAGTATAGAATAATGACAAGTACCGGGGGATTGATCGTTCAGCTATGAATAGTGTCGCTAGGATTAGAAAACCTAAAGACTAGGTCTAGAGATGAGGGATGATTCTTTTTTGTATTTTTATATTTTATGAAAACAATTAAATATCTCGGGTTTGAAAGAGTTTGGCGGAATTAGTTGCTAGTCAACTAACCCAATACTAAAGATGCAATCAAAATAAAATACTAAAAATGAAAATAAACTATATTAAACTAGAGTTATGAGCAATATGTGGGAGAATTGTGTTTACTTAGATTTCACTACTCCCTAGATATCTTTTACTCGTTAATTACTTGTTATAGTTGCGTGGATGACGGATTGTATTCCTTAATACCATTCATGGGGTGGCTTACTTACTTCCCCAATCCTATGAGCGCCTACTTCACTCCTACGTCGAGCCGGCTAAGAAGCTCCTAACATGGGATCACTAGAATTTGCTCATGCATTAAATACAACCAATAAAACCTAGTACACATCGGTTCATGTTTCCTAAGACGTTCAAGCATGTTATACAATGGAGATCTGCCAGTTTTCTTAAGCCTAACATTGAAATCATTCATCCAATACAACCATAAACAAGTAATCAACACATAATTAACATCTAGGTTTCATTAGATCTAAGCAAACACAAGATAGATCTAGCCTAGCATGTTGAAATCAAGACAAGCAAAAGATATATTCAAACAACACATAGACATATTGAATGAATTAAGAGAAGACTTATCTCAATTGAACATGAAAGGATTCAAGGGGTGAAAACCCTTGAAAACATTGTAAAATATGATCTAGGGTTTACAAAGTTCGGCCCTAGTTTTCTCCACACAAGTTCCTCTTCAATGAATGAAAAATAGAAAACTATATATAGATTTTGATAGGTGACGGTGTCAAGAACAAATGTCTGACGCCGTCATCTCGCTGCCAAATAGTTTCTCGGACTGCCTAGATCTGGGTCTGACGCCGTCATGTATACACCTTATGCAGGCCGTCACCAATTTAACTCTTGACGCCCTTGTTGTGACGCCGTCAGGTTTGCACTGGGTCGTCATGGATTTTACTCTTGACGCCGTCATGGTTTTCTTCTTGACGCCGTCAGGTACTGTTCTCAGCATGAAAAATTAAGTCTTTGTCGTTTTCTTCACTTTTATGCTCCAAAAACGTCCGAATTGCTTCCTTTTCCAGAATTCACTCCCAAAGTACCTAAAATCACAAAAGGAACGATTTAGGGTAATATTTGATCAAATAAATTCAATTCTGAGGTTAAATGACCCCCCTAAAAGTGGTTCATTTTTCGCCTCATCAATATATATATATATATATATATATATATATATATATATATATATATATATATATATATATATATATATATATATATATATATATGCATGGAACAAATATAAGATAACTAATTTAAATAGATTATGTTGAAAACATAATCATTAATACATAAGCATATATATATGCTTTTCTAGCAAATTACACTCGATAATACTAAGTTGCCAACTTGAGGTCTCTTGGACTTGCTTGGAACACAAAAGGTTTGTGGAGATTTTATTTGAAGATGGGAAGCATGGTAGTTGAATTTAGTGGAGATGGATTTTTGTTGGAATGGTGTTTGGAGAGTTTGGTGGTTGTTGATGGGAGGCATGGTAGTTGGCTTCAAGTAAGCTTCATGGGATAGGATTGAAGTTTGGAAGGTTGATTGGTGATGAGGAGAAATGTGCATTAAGGGATGTTATGGGTGATAATGAATGGGTGATGTCTACGGAGCATTTTCAATGGTAAGTTGTGGGTTTTGAGCGGTTGATGAATTCTTGGTGTCCTGAGTGAGTGACGGGTTTGAGTTTTTCCTAGTGAGGAGGTATTCAATCCAAGTGAGGTGTTCTTCCAAGAGAATGGTTTGTTTTTGGAGGTAAATGAAACAAGGACAATAGTGGGTATGATGCTCAACTTGCTTTAAGTGGAGTGAGTGAGGGAGACAATTTGAGTAGGGTTATAAAGGTGGTTGGTCCAAGTTGCGTAGAACAAGATGCATGACACTTAGCTCATGAGCTTCTTTGAGCTCTTCAACGAACTTTCATTGTTCGGACGAAGGTGATGATGGAGGTGTTGGGTTATGATTAGGGATGGATGATTGGATATGCAACATGGGAATATCATGCGTGTTGTTAGGAAGTGGTGGTGATACTCTTGATGGTGGAAACATTTGTGAGTTTAGGTAGTCATTGATGGATGAGGATGACGGTATTGAAGAAGAGGATGTTCCACGAGTAGAGGGTGTTTTGGTTGGTGTATTTGGTGCATTAGGATATGGGCATTGAAGTTGAGGAGATGAGGTTGTGTTGTCATCTTTGGTTAAGTAAATGAAGAGTTGTTTAGGAGTGATGATGAGGATCTTTTGTTTCTTTGATGTTTTGGAAATGGAAGTTTTTGGTGAATCCATGGTGGATTATGGTGATGTGTGTTGGAGGTGAAGGGTGAGATGAAGGTGTACTTGGGTGATGTGATGGATGGTTGGTTATTATGATGTGGTTTGTGAAAGGGTTCATTTGAGTGAACATGAGGTTTGTGTATCATGAAGTATGGTTTGACCTTCATGGGTTAAGTTGTAGTGGTGATGACACACTTTGTAGAGTGTAGGGAATGGTTTCATGGTTGAATCTTTTTGTGAGGATGACTAGATGGAGTTATTGGTGAGGATGGGAGATGAGTATCAAGTGGTGTGATTGGTGAGAGTGAAATAGCGATGTTCGCGGAAGGGATGCCTTGGTTTTTCATTTCACCTTGGTGGTTTGAGTGTGTAAAGGTTATGAGGTTTGAGTGTAAGGTAGAAGGGTATGGGTGAATAAAGCTTATGAGATTTGAGTGTGTAAAGATTATGAGGCAAGTCCAACTCTTTAGGAAACTATGCATGTATTATCTTAATGGAATATGCATGAAAAGTATATAGGCAAATAAACATGTAATATAATTACAACTACACATGCATGCAAACTTACTAAAGTAATAGATCAAGCGAACATTCTACCTAACATGACTAACATAGTGCAAGGGCAAAAGCAACTAATAAATGAGACACTAGTGATGGAACAAATGTGATAGTGTAATTCTTGATTTTGTTCTAGTGTATGCCTATATGAAACAAATACGGAGTTAAGATCATTTCGACTCCTATAAAAGAAAAACAAATTTTCCTAAGAAACGATCCTTGATCTCCTTGATTTAACTTTGCTCACTTCTAAGTGTCATGTATATGTATATATTGGATTATATATATATAAACAACGAGAGTGAGACTATTGTGCATGTTTTGATAGAAAAACATTTTTATCATTATTTAACAATGAGTTCTCCTAAACGTAAGAATGATTTTAAAAATTGAATTGGGGTTTCCTTTGAAAACATATTGATGCAATAACAAAATATCCCAATTCCTGATTTTGTGCAAAATAGAATCCTAGACTCAGATTAGTGAAAAAGTAGAGAAAACTTGGAAATTTATTTCTCAGATGGCCGGCCCCCTTAAAGTGAGGCCGATCCCCTTAATGTTTAAGGGGGCCGCCCTTATGAATTTAAGGGGTCCGCCCATCTGATAGAAAAGAAATTTTCAGAACTTAGATTTTTCAGAAGATTTTAAGTATTCCAAGAATTTAATCAATTTGCTCCATCATTCCTAATCCTAAACGCAAGTGACTAAATAGTTCATGCTTAAGGGGTTTGGTAAACATATTGGCAATGTTATCGTCCAAAGCTACCGTTTCTGCATAACCTATGATCATAAGTGATTGATAAAGTTGTTCTATATGTTTGATGTAAGAGTGTTGAATAGGGTATATCCTAACTTGTATAGCTCCTTTGCTGTCACACACTTATCTAACTTAATGCCATAGTCTACGAGAGCTTGTTTTATCCATAGTTTTCTAACATGAGAAATCTAATCTTACTTCTATGTTAATAATTAATCCACTTGACTCATTTCACTTCATCACCATGAGTTTTCTACTAGTGGACATAGAAGATTTCCATTTTCTATGTTGTTCGACAATGAACAATTTTATTATAATCCTAGGAAAGTCAACTAAGAGGGGTTCATAATGTGTGAGTAAGTAAGTATAACTAGCTATATAACTAAGTATTAATCTAACTAGTTGTTAATCTAAGAATATAAATTTTAACGATGAGCTTAAAAGAAATGCGTACCTTGTAGTCTTCAATGAATTTTCTTCAAACACTACAAGATGCCATGTTGACTTAAAGAAGCCATTTGTAGATGAGATACCAATATTTTCCAAAAGTGACAACTTAGCCACTTGATTCCCATGGTCTCATTGGTCCAAAGTTGTTTGAATCAAACATGGTTTGCAATTGACTAGGATGCATGTATGGTGGAAGTATTCCCCATGGGTTGAAGCTTGGTTGATATGGATAATTCCACATTGGGTGACTATTATTAGAAAAGTGTTGTCTACCTTGATTTCTCCTATGTTAAAGGGTTTTAGACCGAGGATGAGGATTATTTGGTCTATTTGGAGGTGGAGTTTTAGATCTTAATTTTAGTTTAGAAAATCCGATTTTGGCTTTTGATGATGGTTTATAAAAACTTTTTACTTCCTCATCACTCGTAATAGGTAATTTTCTATCTTTTATAGGTACATACTTAGGTTTCGAGTCTAATGGTTTTTTTTACTAGATTCACATTCAAACTTTCTATTTTTATTTTCACTAGTTGAAACATTAGTTAAGTCGAATCCTAGACCGGTTTTATCTCCCAAAGTTTCTTGAACACTTATTATTTTCTTAAGTGAGTTACTACTATTTTTAAACTTGTCAAATTTGAAAATTTCATCTTTAAGTTTTTCGTTTTCATTTTTGACCTCTAAACATGTTTTACATTCTATAAAAACTTCTTTTTCTTTTTCCGAATGCTGTAGTTTAATTTTTAATTCGAGTACTTCATTTTCTAATTGATTATTAATATGTTTTAGTGACTTATTTTTAGCTATTACCTTTTGACCTAATTTACACAATCTAGTATATTCGTTATCTAAGTCTTTTTCATCTAAAGATAAATGTTCATCACTACAGTATTCGGTTTTAGAACGTACCTCATCGGATGCTTTTGCCATTAGACACTTTTCATTTTTTGTTGTCTCCTTTTCATCATTATCACTATCGCTCCATGCTCCTCCTACAAAGGCCTTGTGGTTTTGACTTCTTGACAATTTCGGACATTCACCAATAAGATGATTTGCATCTCCACACTCAAAACACTTTCTTTCATTATATGGTTGCCTAACGTATCTTCCTCGTCTTTTGAAGAATTTCTTGAAGTCTCGTACGGCCATAGCATACTCTTCATCACTTTTGGAGGTTGAGCATTCTTCGTCACTAGAGTCCTTTTTAGCTTTCAACGCAATTGATTTGCTTTGCTCCCTTTTTCCTTTGACCATCTCGGAGTCTTTCTTTATTATTTCTTCGTAGACCTTTAAGTTGCCGATCAATTCGTTAAGTTGTAGAGTTGACAAATTCTTCAATTCTTCAATTGCCGTAACTTTAGCTCGCCATTTTGGATGAAGAGCCTTAAGAAATTTCCTAACAAAATTCTTACTAGAAAAATTCTCATCAAGTGCTTTTAAACTTATGATGATAGTGTTAAACCTAGCAAAAGCATTATCAATAGATTCCTCTTCCGGAATCGTAAATTGTTCATATTGTTGAACAAGAAGATCTATTTTTTTTTATCTTTGACTTGACTATTACCTTGGTGAGTGATGCGTGGGAATCGCAACAGGCTTTACCTCTCGAGGGATCTCGAGAAGCTTACAACCCCCACCAGGCAGTGTACCTGATCGTTGTAGTATAGTATAGTGACAAGTACCGGGGGATTGATCGTTCAGCTTAGGAATAGTGTCGCTAGGATTAGAAAGCCTAAATACTAGTTCTAAAGGTGAGGGATGATTATTTTTGTATTTTTATATTTTTATGAAATCAAGTAAAATCTCAGGTTTTGGAAGAGTGGGCGGAATTAGTCGCTATTCAACTAACCCAATACTAAGATGCAGTCAAAATAAAATACTAAAAATGAAATTAAGCTAATTAAACTAAGGTTGTGAGCAGTAATTGGAGAAAATGTGTTTACTTAGATTTCACTACTCCCTAGATATCTTTTACACGTTAATTACTTGTTATAATTGCATGGATGACGGATCGTATTCCTTAATACCATTCATGGGGTGGCACACATAACTCCCCAATTCTATGAGCTCTTATCTCCTCCTACACCATGCCCAGCACAACTATAGGGATTGTAAACAGTGGCTCATGCATTAAATACAACCAATAAAGACCTAGTGCGCCTCGGTTCATGTTTCTTAAGACGTTCAAGCATGTTACCATTTGGAGATCTGCCAGTTTTCTTAAGCCTAACATATAAATCATTCATCCAAAACAAGAATAAACAAGTAATCAACACATAATCAATATCTAGGTTTCATTAGATCTAAGCAAACACAAAAGAGATCTAGCTTAGCATGATAGAATTAAGACAAGAACATGATATAGACAACCAACACATAGACATATTGATTGAATTAGAAGAACACTTATCTTGATTAATCATGCAAGGTATCAAGGGGTTGGAACCCTTGAAAAACCTGTAAAGTTACACCAAAATCGTACTTAGGGTTTCTCCCCAAAACTTCTCTCTTTAAATGTGAAAAATTAGAAAACTATATATAGAAAAATAGGTTTGACGGCGTCAAGAGTAATCTTGTGACGCCGTCACCTTGCCGCCAAAACTCTCCTCGGACTGCCTAGATCCATTTCTGACACCGTCAAGACTTAAGTACTTCCAGGCCGTCACGACTCATTTACTCTTGACGCCCTTCCTACGTGACGCCGTCAAAACTCTTCTGGGTCGTCATGGAAATTTATGAAATTTGCTCTTGACGCCGTCAAGGATTTGCTCTTGACACCGTCATGCACTGTTCCCAGCTTGGAAAATTAAGACTTTGGCGTTTTCTTCACTTTTATGCTCCAAAAACGTCCGAATTGCTTCCTTTTCCAGATTTCTCTCCCAAAGTACCTAAAATCACAAAAGGAACGATTTAGGGCAATATTTGATCAAATAAAGTCAATTCCGGGCTTAAATGACCCCCTAAAAGTGGTTCATTTTTCGCCTCATCATATACCCTTACACTTGAGATTTGCTTGTCCTCAAGCAAATGCGCTTTTATTCTAGTCAAAATACAAGTTAGGTGTCATTTAACACTAATATAAAAGTAATTACAACAAATAATCGTTCCACTAAAGACCAATAGACAAGCACGGAGGTCATACACTAGCACCTCACAAATAGTGTTTAGATACTCACATCTCTCGGGTGTAATAAAGTGTAAATTACAATATGGAAACGGAAGATATCTCTCACTACCTGTCATAGCAAAATAGATTACCATAGGCTTGGGAAAGGATCAAACCTCCACCACATGGCGTAAGCACCTAGGATAAACTATCAAAGAGGTCTTTTAAAGGGTTGTAACGTTAGGTGTAGGGATATGAAATACACGGTTTTGTTGGATAAAGGAAGTTTTACTGGTGGCGAGTTAACAATCTTAGTCAATTACATGTACAATGTGGCGTTGCTAAGCCAAGACTAGACTCGACTTAAGCTAATAAATGAAAAATAACAAAAACATAAAATGAATATAGAATAAAAAGGGATGGTAGTCCGTATGTTTTTTCTCTTTTTCCTTTTTCTATTTTTTTTTCTATTTTTTTTTTTTGCATACACTCTTACCCTACAATCCAAAATAATACATCACAGGGAATGAACATTTCCCTTACACTTGAATTTTTACATACTTTACAATCAACTAATCTAATGACTCGAATTAAGAAAATCAAAACACTTGGAGCACTTTTAAGATTAACGTACATATGGGGGTAATAAATGATGTTCTTCCCCATTACTCCATAAATAAGTACTTACCCATGAGTCCCAATCGTCCCAAAACAATATGTACAAGGATATGACTCGACTTAGCAACCATGTAATCAATTAGAAAGTTAATTAGGGTTTAACAAATAACAATAATGCACTAAAAATGAGCGCATACACGGAAGGCTAAGGTGATTTGGTTGTACATTTAAGTGGGGTGTAACAAATTCTTCCTCTAAGTAAAATGCTTAAAGTTAGAAACGAAAAGATAGGCTCGGAGGGGTGTACTAGGGGTTTCGTGTACTAAAAATGAGTACAACGCTAAGGGTGTGGGAAAAATTAGTTGACTTAAGTAGCCAAGTAATATGACTTAAATGGTCAAGTAATTATGATACGGGTTTAACACAAGGGTAATCCTAATGCCTCTTATCATGTAGTAAATCCTACCACACGAATGTAGTCTCACTAGCGGTCTCGGGATGCATCACTAACGCAAGTTCTAGAATCTAAATGCTACCGGTACACTCATAAGCACTAATAGTAAAAGCTTTTCCTATCAAATCTAAAGGCGAACCTCACATATTTGGGTGGAAAATTTTTCTGAATATACGGTTATGTGCTAGTCATACAATCTCCTATCCATGAGACGCTTGCTATGGCTAAAGTTTCACTCCTAAATGTTGTAAAAAATTTTAAATTTGGCGCTAAAATTGCACTAACAAGTATTTCTCATAGTTTTATTACACATCTACTATCAAACAAAACAAACTCAAGCGAAAGCGCATATGTAAGGTATCATCTTTTTACCCTCCCCTTACACTTAAGATGAACATTGTCCCCAATGTTCAAGTAAAGAATGTAAAAGTGAAAAAGTAAAGAGAATGAAATCAAATACTCCCCTGATTCGCTCGGTATGGATAATAGGATGGCCAGGTTAAATCTTCCTCCAAGAAAACGAACAATCAAAGCTTCCCTTCCAGAATATGAATCATCTTCTTGTCATACATAACCTGTAAAACCTGACAACATAGACAAGACAACCTCGCGTAAATCGGCGGCATTCTATATAAGTTTCTAAATCCTAGAAAACAAGATAAGATATAATGCTTGTGGAATGAAGTTTGCAGATCTCCTGGAGATTATAAAACTTAATAATTCACAAAAACCATAAGACTCCGTTAGAAAAACAAAACCGATAAAATTTCCAGATTTTAACTCTTGACGCCGTCAAGAGTAAAACCCTGACGCTGTCAGAATGGACCTGCAGAAATTCTTATGTTAAGTTTCCGGAAAATTTCTAGAAAAACTTGGTCCTACTTCCTGGAAAATCCTGCAAAACTTCATTATGACTCAGTACAAGCATTTGACTCTAACAAATACGAATACACATGTTCATTTAATATCGTGGAGAATCATGATCGGTTTGTTTCTTAAAAACATATTTGGGGTTTCCCCTTACACTTATCTTTTGCAAAAATACTTTTAGGTGGAGTTAAGACTAAGCCAAACAACAAAGTAAAGTATTTCTACTATTTAGTATAGAAACATGATCAACCAACAATAAAAATAAAATAATCATACGGAAGCAAATAACAATCAAACAAATAAAATCACACAAAACATGGGTTGCCTCCCAAGAAGCGCTTTTCTTTATTTACGAGTCTTGTAGCTAGACTCAAGGTCATGGGTTACTACGTGATTCGGGTGAGTTCCTCATTGAGGACATCTTTGGGATCAAACTTAGGTTTCAATTTCCTATCGGTTTCCTTAGTGTGGTATGACCTTTCAAACTTTTCTCCATCCGGATCATACAAAGTCATCCTCATATGCCATGTTCCATCACCTTCTTTAGGTGGCTTGTCTACTTATAAGTACTTATATCTACGCAAGTAAATAATAACAATATCGTTTCTAGTTTCTAGTTTATGTGAGATCAATACTTGTATACTTCGTTTCTAGTTTATGTGAGATCAATACTTGTATACTTATAAGTACTTATATCTACGCAAGTAAATAATAACAATATCGATGAGTATGACTTATAAGAATATGAACAACTAGAAGGGAGGGTTGAATAGTTTTAAAGCCTTGTTTACTCTTGAAACTTTGATTCGATCTTATGTGAACTCAAGTCTTGAACAATATGAACAACTATATCGAGGTATGAAAAATAATAACGATGTAAGCTAAGTATGTAAAATCAACACATGCATAATATAGACAATTATAGCTATATACGAGATGTAAGTAAGTAAGCTAAGTAATAAGTTAGAGTTGGAAAGATCTAACCACAAGACAAAGGATTTATAGTGGTTCGGCTACAAGGACACCTTCGTTGCCCTACTCCACTCCCCGAGTCACCTACTCGAGAGTTTTCTTCACTATGTCAACAAGCTCCCTTATGGCGGAGAAAACCTTACACAACTTTTGCTTACACAAATTAACGACACTAAGCTGAATGTCGAGTCCTAATAGTACCTAGAACCAATCTCACACCACTAGTCACTACACACCTTCTTCACAGCATGTACGCACCACTACTACTTCACAACTTCACACCACTCCACTACTTCTTCTTCACACCACTACTTCTAGTATACTTAATTACAACCCACCTAGATCTACTTATTACAAGCACTACACAACGTTACAATTGATATATACAAACTACACAACTAATCTTCAATACTTCTTGATTTGAAATGGAAGGAGTATTCTTCTCTTGCACTTAGAGAGATGAGGGAATGAAAAGATTGGATCACCTGAAACAAGGATTAATAATCTTATAATCAAAGGGTTTTAGAAGGATGTTTAGAGAGAATTGGATTTGAAAATTTTCATGCGAAAGGTTAGAAAAATACCAGGTTTGAGGTGGTATTTATAGGGAAAAATTTCTGACATAATCTGATAGGGGAGCGTGGCCGGCCCCTTTAATTGTATGCCGGCCCCCTTAAAATTAAGGGGGCCGCCCGTTGTAATTAAGGGGGCCGCCCAGATGAAACCTTCAGTTTTCTTGTCTTTTTCTAGGGAAAGTTTATTGGTGAAAAACTAACTGATTTTGGTTAAAAATTTGAATTCATATATTTATTATGAATTAAACATTTTCCTTTAATTACCAAAAGTGTTTTTCTATATATATAAAATGTTTATACCATTTATATAATTTGTATTTATTAAATAAACCTTCCTTTGATCATAAAATGTATTAGGCAATTGTTTATTCATACCTTTAGTGATTTAGTTGGATGTAATGATATTTTGTCACTAAATACTTGTTTACATAATGATTTTATGTTTAATGATTTTACATTTTGTGATCATCAAAACATAGAGATATCGAAAAATATTAATAACGTTTTTACGCATTATTTATATCAACAATCCCCCCCTTTTTGATGATTACATAATCTAAACTCATTAAATCAAAAATTATTATTTATGCAAGTATTTAGTGAGTTTATATCACTTCTCCCATTTTTTGTGAGCATCAAAAAGGTTATTCCGAAGATGTATGAGCTCCCCCTTGACGTGTATTCCCCCTCGTTTTGAGGTCACAAAAAGTCGAGATATGGAATGCTTGCAAAAATATTTAGAGAACAAGCAATAAAAATATTTGAATATTACATGTTAGTATCTCTAATAGTCAGTGGTAAACCATGGTTTTTTATTGGTTTAGTTTCCTTTTAAACCGTCTTGAAATAATGATTCAGATTTAAACCGTTTTGACCCAATAAATATCAAACATAACCCAAAATGGCCATATGTTGGTCTTAAGAACTGGTCTTTGTTTGTTTTCGTCTGTAGAAATGTTTATTATTTTGTCGAAGGTTTATGAAATATCAAAATACTTTTTCAGGACATGCCATGTGCATTTTTGGACTCAGTTACGAGTGTTGTAAAACTGTCCTTTTTGTTGTGGGATTATTTTTAAGTGTTCATGTGTACTTTATTCGCTTTTCTTTAGTGTCAGTTGTTGAAACATTATGTAAATTAGGCCGATGGACTAAATAGATCAAGGTTGCATATCGGCAATTACAAGAAATTTATGTTTCACAATTTATAAATGATGCCTGGAAATATCTACTAATTATGATGCCTGGAAATATCTACTAATTATGACGTCTTTGGTATGGCTATGTATGCACATAGTTCGCTACTTCGCTAAGATAAAAGGTAATGTCGCTCCTATTTTGCAGTTAAAATAAAAGGATTGTGACTTGATTGTAATTCACAGCCAATTCAATTATATGTATTCTTCTTTTATGAGATAGTGGTTACTAAAAGTTTATAAATTCATATTGATTTTTAACTTATTCTACCTAAAGTGTCATGCCTTTCAACGGAACAAATTGTAAAAAAAAAAACTTTTGCGGAACTTTTTTAAATGTAATGGGAACTTTTGTGGTTAATATCTATTTTGTGCATTGTTTACTAATTTGTTTGGTTGTTTTCAGGAGCCCCAAACAGGTTGACCATATCACATTCGCGGATAACGCATCAAAATGGTGTGGGTTAAAAATAGGTAATTTGAACACAGTGTGAAACATTGGGTTCTGGCTGCCACCAAAATGATATGAGGAGAATTTTTCTCTACAGCTGTCTTTCGGTATGTATTTTTCAACTGTAGTTGATGATATGAGATAATTACAAATTGCTTTCAAAGTGTAACTAAAGTGAAATGAAGTTTTGCGAATTTTGAGATTGGGCTTATAAACTCACTACTGAGTAATGAGTGATGATGTTTATTGGTATAAAAATATTGCACTTTTTTTTGGATCTTTTAGATGAGCACAAAAGTACATGTTAGTGTTCTAACTTCTAACTGTTTATGAGCCGATAAAGGCTTACGATAATTGTTTCACTTGAGTTTCACTTGATAATTGTATCTCAGTTGCAGCCATCTATCATATTGAGGGTGAGGAAACATGGACATAAGTTATGCATTGGGAATGAAAATAGGAGTAGAAAAATTTTGGCATTGTTGTACTTATTACATTTTGTAATTGACCAGTTATAAAATGACTGGTGAACTTGCTTTTGAAGAAGCCTATTTGGATCACCTATCCAAGTATGTGACTAATTGACCTTTTTTTTACATAGTCTTACCCATTGGCTTTGGATCTTATGATTCTACATGATATGTATCATTTTCTAAATAATGTTTGTTCTACAAACCGATGATGATGGATATTTGAAGATGCAAATCAAGATGTTGCCAACATTTCACCAAGAAAATACATTTCAAAATTGCCACTTTTTTATTTAAAACCTTTTTTTGACAAATAACTTGTGTGTGCATGGTTCCAAACTTTTTCTTTCTTTATAAGAATTATGTTATTACAACCATGAATCTTATTTCCATATTTCTTATCATATATTCTTTCCTTGCATGGTTCAAAAAATACTAATCAATTGACACATGGAAATTATTTTGATCATGACCGTCCCTTTTTTTCAACATTTTTGGGTAGAACTCCTTACCCGACTCTCCTTCGCCACATTTCACCACACCAAAGAAAAATAAATAAATAAATAAAATCTTGTCTAATGTTGGCCTCTATTTGGTACGGCATGTTTTTTTCCCACGGACAACTGTCGTTTCAAGAGTAAAAAGAAAGAGATGTCCAAAAGTGTTGTGTTGTGACAAAGACGACAACTACACCAACTCTACAACCAACATTGTATATAGAGAAGTTATTCATAGATTATAAACTAAATGTAATTATTTTTGTGGAACTATATGTAATTCGGTTATTTTGAACATTAGGTTTTGTTTAACGTTATTATTTTCATGAAAATGGCATGTTTATTTTATTCATTTTCGTCTCATGGATGTGACTACACATTCATACATATTTTACTATTAATTTTATTGTATAATCAAATTCTTATAACTAGCCGCCCAACGGGCAGGCCTTGAATCTATGCCAAGAATGATTATAAGCCCATCCGACAAGAAGATGCCTTTTCAACTTAATAGGAGACAATTCCCTATGTCTGTTTGTTTTGCCATGACTATAATCAAAAGTCAGGGCCAAACATTGTCTGAGGTTGGGTTATATTTGGAACAGTCTGTTTTTTCACACGGACAACATTATGTAGCCCAAGAGTAAAAAGCAAGAGAGGCCTGATAGTAAGGATGATCATGGTCCAAAAACCGGACCAGACCGGACCAAAGATCGAGAACCGGAAAAACCATAGACCGAAACCGGACCGAATGTGGTCGGTCCGGTCTCGGTCCGGTCCGGTCCAGGTCTGGTCCGGTCCAGTCTGGTCGGTCTTCGATCGGTTCAGTCCAATAGGTAAGATTTGGCAAGTTTTTTCGGGTTTTTGGTCGGTCCGAACCGAGGACCGAGGACCGAATTAGCCAAAAAGCTTAGACCGAGGACCGGACCGAATGTGGTCGGTCCGGTCTGGTCCGGTCGGTTTTGTCGGTCGGTCCGGTCCATCCGGTCCGTTTGCTCAGCCCTACCTGAAAGTGTTATGGTGTGACAAAGAAGGGCAACTACTCCAATTCTACAACCAACGTTGTATATAGAGAAGTTCTTCAAAGTTTATAAATTATAAACTATAAGTTTTTTTTCCAACCTTATGTTTTGTTCAACTTTATTATTTGATTAATAATAGCATGTTTATTTTGTTTCATTTATATTGTTACACGTTCATACTTATATTACCATTAATTTTATCGTATAATAACATTGTTAAAGCTAGCCGGCCCACCGAGGCGGGCCTAAAATCTAATATATATATATATATATATATATATATATATATATAGAGAGAGAGAGAGAGAGAGAGAGAGAGATAGAGAGAGAGAGAGAGAGAGAGTGAGGATCATGTGCGGATAACTTTTTTTAGTGTAGACGTACGGATTAATCTGGACCGCCCATCCAGATCTGATCTTGACTTTTTGTAAAAGAGTCAAAATCCAACGCAACCTTCAATTAATCAATTAACCATTGAAACGATTTTGTTAATTTTTTTCCTTTTGAGCGATCCTTACTATTGTTATCTTCTTTAATTTTTTTTTTTTTATTTTTTCAGATTTTTTTGAGCATTTTTTATTTGGTAATTATGAGTGCTACTGTGATATTAAGGATATTATGAGTGCTACCGTGATATTAACGATATTTTCTTAAAAAAATTAATATCACTATTTTTTTATTACGATATTAAAAAAAGTTACGGTGATATTAAAAAAAATTAACTTTGATATTAAGAAAGCATGATAGTTACGGTGATATTAACAATTTTTATTAAAAAAAAAGTTTTTATGATATTAAAAAAATAAATATCACTGTTTTTTTATTACGATATTAAAAAAAGTTACGGTGATATTAAAAAAATTAACTTTGATACTAAGAAAGCATGATAGTTACGGTGATATGAACAATTTTTATTAAGAAAAAGTTTTTATGATATTAAAAAAGTTATTGTGATATTAAATTTTTTATTAAAAAAAGTTTATGAGATATCAAAATCATATGCTAATATCACAATACCTTTAACGATGAAAATGATTTTTTTTTGAAATTTTTTTTAGCGATTTATAATTATTTGTTGTTCTCTTTATTTTTTTAATTTTTTCAGATTTTTTTGAATTTTTTTCAATTAAAAAAGCTACTGTGATATTAACGATTTTTAAAAAAGCCGGGATATTTACGATAATGCCACCTTTGCTTTTTTCAGATGGTTGACTAGATGGAGGGCTGAGATTCGTCTGTACATCCGCACTAAAATCCAAAAACGTACCGGATCCCTTCCCTATATATATATATATATATATATATATATATATATATATATATATATATATATATATATATATATAAGCAGGGTACCCGCGCATTGCAGCGGCGGGTACTCTGAAATAAATTTTTTTGATGAAACTAATAAAAATATCACGGGAAGTCATTCCTACACCTAAATTTGCCTCGGGAACGAAATACTAAATGATTTGGTAAACTACACTTCCCACCCTAACATATACTTACAATCTTAGTCCCTAAGGGTGCAATATGGTTCACACAAGGTCCAAAATACTTTTCTATATAAACCTCAATATACCCTCACTTAGGGTTTTCCACCCTTTCTCTCTCAAACCACCCGCACCCTATTTATTCTTCTTCTCCGACCGTTTTTCCGGCCAAACAAACACCACTGCCGGCCACTTAAACTCACTGCCACCACCAACACTCTCCTTACAACCTCCCCATCATTTTGACGTACATCATGCGCCAAGAAACACCTCCCAACACCACGATTAACACCACCACAGCTCGAGTTCATCACCAAAACCATCTTTCTCTCGTTTTGTTGATACCGATGATCGAAGGTAGGAAAACCCACCACTCTTTCTGTCGTTCTGGCGACAGTGGGGGATAAGTACATGAATTTTCAAGAGTTTTTGATTAAATAAAGATTAAATGTAATACCTAAAATTTAAAACTCTACAAAATTACCAAAATGCCCCTATAACTTTAAAATTTAATAAATACTATAATAAAATAACAAATAAATCCCAAACTCTTGAAAATAGGCACACTATGATCAATATTATTTTGATGGGATATTTGTAATATATTAGTTCATATAAAAATATATATGCCACGCCTAAAGTATTTCTATAAGTCCAAAATCATTTTTATAAGTTGTACATAATTTTAATTAAAGAGATAAAGATCATATAATTTTGGAAAGTTGAAAAATCTGAATAGATAGCCTCATACAGCCCATAAAAATCGGCCTAAGCCTCAACCAAATCTCCTATAATTATTTTGTGGTTTTCCTATTCATTTTATACCAAATTAAAACCCTAAAACCACCTATAAACCAAAAGCGGCGCATCATATTTTTCTGGAACTTCTGGGTATTTTTCTTGACTGTGTTCAAGGCTAAGGGATGTGGGAAAAATAGTGAATAAGGTTGGGAGTGATCGAGTGAAGCTTTGGGTATTATCTTGTGTCGAAAAAAAATTCCAACCGAGAAGCATAAAATCACAAAACTCAATCTGTTTGATCAAGACCACATTGGGTATATTCCTATCACTCTTTATATCATATAACATCTGTAGAAAATGTTGGATTCGAACCATGCACAACAAAAGAGTCATACGAATTTATTTATAAAAGAAACCCTAGAATCGAATAAAAAAGAAGAAAGGCTGCATGCGATTTTTATGAGGCTTATTAAAAAAAATTTAAAATGTCATCTTGATCATATAACACTGGAAAAATGTGGTTTAATTTATTTGAAGCCTCTACGAATTTCTTTGATTTTATTATTGATTATGTCGATCATAAACGAAAGAAAAGAAAAGAAATAAGGGCTAAATAGTCTAGGGTTAGGGTTTTGGTGTCATTAAAATGTTAATTAATGCTTGATGACGAGTTAATAATGATTGTGTAATGGGGAATTAGTAGGGTTTTGTTATTGTGGGTTTGGTTATGAACCGATTGGAAATTAAACAAAAGAAGGGGTATGTTTTTTAAATTATGAAACTTGAAAGATTGTTTGGAAATCATAAAAGATCAGTAGGAAATGGTATAAAATAAGTATAAGGGTTAAATGGGTAAGTTTCATAATTAAAAGGTTTAAATTGTGAAATATATAATTATATATATATATATATATATATATATATATATATATATATATATATATATATTAATTGTAAATAATAATATTTGAGGGATGTAAACTGTAATTCTGAAAACTGAAGATGAATTCTGGACTAAAGATGTATTTAAAGGTGTAATGTGAAAATATGATGATTTATGAGGACCTTATGATAAATTTAATAAGTAATTAATGGTTTTTGATAAATTAAATAATAAAAGGACTAGTTTTGTAATTATGTGAAACTAAGGGTGTAAATGGTAATTTCTGTAACATGAAAGTAATTAAAAAGGGGTTTACTTGTATTTTACATAATTAAAAGGTATAATATGTATTTATTGTAAATTGAGGGACTAAAATGGTAAATATGGCATATTAAGTGTTGTATGATCTGAATAAATGGTTAAGAGCTGTTATTGTAAACTTTGGATAAATGTGGGGCTTGTTTTATAATTATATCAGTTTATGGTTTAATTATGGAAATATGTTTAATTAAAGGTTTAATATGTAACTTTTATAACTAAAGGGGTGTAAAGTGTAAATCTGATATCTGTGATTGGTGTGACTTATGTCTAAGTGTTAAAATGTGATTATTTCAGTCTGTGGCCTTAAGTAAGGGAACTTTCTAAAAATAGAAACTTACTTATTCTGGGAATCTGATAAAATAGAAAGTTATTCAAAGTCAGTAAAGATACTAAATCTGGAAAGTTTCTAAAAATGGAAAGTTACTAAATGAGGGAAGTTACTAAAAATGGAAAGTCAATTAAAAAGTAATATGATTTGAAGGAAAAGTTATTAACGATAAAATGAACCCTAATTCAGGTGTAGACATTGAAGAAGAAGTGAACTCTCCCCTTTTCGTGATTCTTTCTTTTTGAACTCTTTGCTCTACTAAGGTACGGATATTCGGACCTTACTCTTAAGGTTTTCTATGTGTTTGATCTTTTGCTATGAACTTTTTGTTTTGAAACTTTCTGCTTGAACCTTTGATATAAAAAGCTTTCTGATATGAACTTTTGATATGCTAAGCTTTCTGATTTTGAAAACTAAGATTTGAACTTTTGATATGAACCATATGTTACATGAGCTTCACTAGGCATGGGGGTTCCATGTCCGTGTCATAGATGCACCTATGGCATGACTCTAGGGCAGTAGATTGATGTTCTGCCACGTCCATTCCGTTATATATGTATGAATGTGCACTAATCTTCAGGGGCGTATGGATGCATCCTAGATCTATTTTCTGTTATGATATTGTTATGATATGACTCTGCTTAGTGACTGGATGTACGTGCAATGTACTCCTTTCACTTCTGGTACTTTGGAGCTAGCTACTCCTTGTACAACTTATGATATGACAGGTGATATGATATGAATATGTTTGTCTGAGCTCATGGTATTTATTTGGTTTCTGACTCTGTTTATACATGTGACTATATGAATTCCTTACCCAACATATACATTTTGTTTCCGTATTCTCCATTATGCCTAAATATGTTTTCCCAAAATATATATCATTTATATTTCAGTATTCCTATCTCTGTTCATTATGGTTATATCTGTTCACTGGGCTTTTTAAGCTCAGCCGTATTTTCTTTTCTACGCGGCAGGTATTCAGGATAGCTTATGGGATAGCTTTCTGGGGACTGAAAGTAGAGTTGAGTGCAGACTTTGACCATAGTCATCTTAGAATTTATGTTATTTCTGTATTTCAGAAATTTTGTATTTTGTTTCATTCATTGTATTCTTTTGGATATTTAGTAAGTCTTCCGCTTCTGTTTAATTATGTATGCTCTGATAAGAAACCATATTGTGACATCTTTACCCTTGTCGGGTTGGGTGCTACAATTTATGGTATCAGAGACAGGTTAGGACCCTTTTAGCTTAGTCTATGACCTGTGAGGATTGGGTAGACATTAGGTTTCCTTCTGCGTATTTCTCCGTACTTTGTTCTTCTTTCATTTTGTAAATCGTCTGGGCAACCATTTGGATGGTGGATCCACAGGATTTAAAGTCTAGTTATCGGCCGGATAGGGAGACGTCTAGGGCTACCCAAGGATAGGCGAGGAGGCGATGGGCTACCGTTGTTACTACGGGTTGTAGATGGATTGGTGGAGCGAAGCGGAGCAACAGAAGAATCTGAGTCCCTGCAGTAGGTTGTAGTGTGCAATTGAGGATAAGCTGACCTTGGAGAAGGTGGATGGAAGAGAAGTGGAGAAGTACGAGACCAAGGTGACTACGGAAGACGACCACGTTACAAAGTACCTGAAAGATGTCCCGAATTCTTAGAAGATGAAGGAGTGGTTTGGGCTAGGCCCCAAAATCTCTACGCGTTTGTAGATTATGTGGAGGAGGAAGTGAGAAACCTGAAAAGTGGTTTTGCTAGTCATCTACTATCTCAGCATGAGGGAAACCGAAATGGATGGATAAGTGTAGAGGAAAATTATGAAGAGGAGTATGAAGAAGATTTAGATCTAAAGTCTACGGTGACTAGTAGATTTAATCCAAGTTGAGGGAGAATTTTCGTGCTCGCGACTTGTCTTATTTATTTCTACTTCTTCTGTTTGATTCTGATGTCAGCCTTCGAGTCCGTTTTCATTTTCAGGATTTCACTGATGTAATTGGATCTTTTGATTTATAAGTTTTCCTTTGGATGTTCGTTTTATGACAATTTTGCGTATGTTCGTTAAGTTTATGGTTATGAGAATTTTGGTGACCTTTGGAAGTATTGGTGCGATTGTTTAGTATGATGTATCTGTTTGATTTTCGTTGATTTCTGATAAGTTTGTTGTTTGTTCGACTCCGTTGATGATCGTTTCTGATAAGAGAAGTATCGTTCTATTGATATTAGATTGTTTATTCACGACTTGAAATAAAGTATGGTCATCATGATGGTATATTCATGTGACGGCGGTATTATGACGGTCGCGAACGTGATAATACCTACGTCATATGACATACCCTTATTGTGAGCATAGGATATTTCAGGAAGTGTTTGAGAAGCATTAGATTTTTGGATTACTTGTGATTAGTGAGACTTTTAGGATCCATTATATCCTGCGTATATTCTACCTTCATCGTTCGATATCTGAATACGGTTGAATTCTCGTCGTATGTTGTTGATCGTCGATCATTCGTTGAAAATTTCAGAACTCACTAAAAGTCTTCTATCGTTGAATTTCCGTACCCAATCTGTTTCTGCTAGTACTTGTGAGAAGTACTTTAGTTATCTGCTACATGTATCTAATCATTAAATCGATTTCTGACCTACTCTGGATAATATATGATGAGTTTTGTCTATGAAATCTGAGAAAGATTTTCTGACTTAAGACTACTTCTGTGATCGAAAGATTCTGCGTTCGTTCCGTTCTGACAATTTCTGTAATCTGATTCGTTTCCGTTTGCTCTGCCTATTCAATTTTTGAGGAAGGAAATTTTTGTCAGAGGGGAAGAAGTTGTAATACCTAAAATTTAAAACTCTGTAAAATTACCAAAATGCCCCTATAACTTTAAAATTTAATAAATACTATAATAAAATAACAAATAAATCCCAAACTCTTGAAAATAGGCAAACTATGATCAATATTATTTTGATGGAACATTTATAATATATTAGTTCATATAAAAATATATATGCCACGCCTAAAGTATTTCTATAAGTCCAAAATCATTTTTATAAGTTGTACATAATTTTAATTAAAGAGATAAAGATCATATAATTTTGGAAAGTTGAAAAATCTGAATAGGTGGCCTCATACAGCCCATAAAACTCGGCCTAAGCCTCAACCAAATCTCCTATAATTATTTTGTGATATTCCTATTCATTTTATACCAAATTAAAATCCTAAAACCACCTAAAAACCAAAAGCGGCACATCATATTTTTCTGGAACTTCTGGGTATTTTTCTTGACTGTGTTCAAGGCTAAGGGACATGGGAAAAATAGTGAATAAGGTTGGGAGTGATCGAGTGAAGCTTTGGGTATTATCTTGTGTCAAAAAAAAATTCCAATCGAGAAGCATAAAATCACAAAACTCAATCTGTTCGATCAACACCACATTGGGTATTTTCCTATCACTCTTTATATCATATAACATCTGTAGAAAATGTTGGATTTGAACCATGCACAACAAAATGGTCATACGAATTTATTTATAAAAGAAACCCTAGAATCGAATGAAAAAGAAGAACGGTTGCATGCGATTTTTATGAGGCTTATAAATGTTTTTTAACATGTCATCTTGATCATATAACACTGGAAAAATGTGGTTTAATTTATTTGAAGCTTCTACGAATTTATTTGATTTTATTATTGTTACTATCGATCGTAAATGAAAGAAAAGAAAAGAAATAAGGGCTAAATGGTCTAGGGTTAGGGTTTTGGTGTCATTAAAATGTTAATTAATGCTTGATGACGAGTTAATAAGGATTGTGTAATGGGGAATGAGTAGGGTTTTGTTATTGTGGTTTTTGTTATGAACCGATTGGAAATTAAATAAAAGAAAGGGTATGTTTTGTAAATTATGAAACTTGAAGGATTTTTTGGAAATCATAAAAAATTAGTAGCAAATGGTATAAAATAAGTATAAGGGTTAAATGGGTAAGTTTCATACTTAAAAGTTTTAAATTGTGAAATATATAATTATATATATATTTTAATTGTAAATAATAATATTTGAGGGATGTAAACTGTAATTCAGAAAACTCAAGATGAATTCTGGACTAAAGATATTTTAAAGGTGTAATGTGAAAATATGATGATTTATGAGGACCTTATGATAAATTTAATAAGTAATTAATGGTTTTTGATAAATTAAATAATGAAAGGACTAGTTTTGTAATTATGTGAAACTAAGGGTGTAAATGGTAATTTCTGTAACATTAAAGTAATTCTGGACTTAAAAGTTATTTAAAGGTATCAAGAATATTTTGATAATTAAAAAGGGGTTTACTTGTATTTTACATAATTAAAAGGTATAATATGTAATTATTGTAAATTGAGGGACTAAAATGGTAAATATGGCATATTAAGTGTTGTATGATCTGAATAAATGGTTAAGAGCTGCTATTGTAAACTTTGGATAAATGTGGGGCCTGTTTGATAATTATATTAGTTTATGGTTTAATTATGGAAATATGTTTAATTAAAGGTTTAATATGTAACTTTTATAACTAAAGTGGTGTAAAGTGTAAATCTGATATCTGTGACTGGTGTGACTTATGTCTAAGTGTTAAAATGTGATTATTTCAGTCTGTGGCCTTAAATAAGGGAACTTTCTAAAAATAGAAACTCACTAATTCTGGGAATCTGATAAAATAGAAAGTTATTCAAAGTCAGTATAGATATTAAATCTGGAAAGTTTCTAAAAATGGAAAGTTACTAAATGAGGGAAGTTACTAAAAATGGAAAGTCAATTAAAAAGTAATCTAATTTGAAGGAAAAGTTATTAACGATAAAATGAACCCTAATTCAGGTGTAGGCATTGAAGAAGAAGTGAACTCTCCCCTTTTCGTGATTCTTTCTTTTTGAACTCTTTGCTCTGCTAAGGTACGGATATTCTGACCTTACTCTTAAGGTTTCCTATGTGTTTGATCCTTCGCTATGAACTTTCTGTTTTGAAACTTTCTGCTTGAACCTTTGATATAAAAAGCTTTCTGATATGAACTTTTGATATGCTAAGCTTTCTGATTTTGAAAACTAAGATTTGAACTTTTGATATGAACCATATGTTACATGAGCTTCACTAGGCATGGGGGTTCCATGTCCGTGTCATAGATGCACCTATGGCATGACTCTAGGGCAGTAGAGTGATGTTCTGCCACGTCCCTTCCGTTATATATGTATGAATGTGCACTAATCTTCAGGGGCATATGGATGCATCCTAGATCTGTTTTCTGTTATGATATTGTTATGATATGACTCTGCTTAGTGACTGGATGTATGTGCAATCTACTCCTTTCACTTCTGGTACTTTGGAGCTAGCTACTCCTTAAACAACTTATGATATGACAGGTGATATGATATGAATATGTTTGTCAGAGCTCATGGTATTTATTTGGTTTCTGACTTTGTTTATACAGGTGACTGTATGAATTCCTTACCCAACATATACATTTTGTTTCCGTATTCTCCATTATGCCTAAATATGTTTTCCCAAAATATATATCATTTATATTTCAGTATTCCTATCTCTGTTCATTATGGTTATATCTGTTCACTGGGCTTTTTAAGCTCAACCGAATTTTCTTTTCTACGCGGCAGGTATTCAGGATAGCTTATGGGATAGCTTTCTGGGGATTGAGAGTAGAGCTGAGTGCAGACTTTGACCATAGTCATCTTAGAATTTATGTTACTCTGTATTTCAGAGATTTTGTATTTTGTTTCATTCATTGTATTCTTTTGGATATTTGGTAAGTCTTCCGCTTCTGTTTAATTATGTATGCTCTGATAAGAAACCATATTGTGACATCTTTACCCTTGTCGGGTTGGGGTGTTACATTAAAACTAATAAATATGATGCTAAATAATTGTTTGGTATCATTTTCTTTCTTTTTGCTGTTGTCGTTGTTATTGAGTTGCGAAAACAAGGGATGTCGTGAGCTTGAGCTCACAGCCTTGTGTATCGAGTCGAATTTTATTGAGTCGAGTCTTGGTCAGAGGTTCGTGTCTGGGTTAAGATGGAGGGTTGTACATTGTGTTTAAATAAATATTAGGTGTAGATGTGTTTTTAATGCTATTAATGTACAATGAGGGTTGTACATTGTGTTTAAATGATTGTAATACTGGGTGTAGGGGTGTTTTTAATGTTATTAATGTAGAATAAGGGTTTTACATTGTGTTTAAATAGTTGTAATATTGGGTGTAGGGGTGTTTTTAATGCTATTAATGTAGAATGAGGGTTGTACATTGTGTTTAAATGGTTGTAATATTGGGTGTAGGGGTGTTTTTAATGCTATTAATGTAGAATTCTAGGGAAAGTGGTCTGAATTTCGATTCGTGCTAGTTTTTTTTGTACACAATGCTTGGGTTGTTGTAATTATGAAAATTGCTTGCTTTAAAGTGTTGTAAACCATGCATCATTTTTTGTACATCTGAATTTTTTGGAGAGAGAGAGTCCTTCCTCCATTATAAGTAGTGTATATATATATATATATATATATATATATATATATATATATATATATATATATATATATATATATATATATATATAAACACACACACACACACACACACACACACACACACATATATATATATATATATATATATATATATATACACACACAATTTAGCGTGGTGGATCAGGACGAGAATGAATCCGGTAATCCAGGACATACTCATCCTGGAGCTTATGCTCTCCTCTGGGGAGGGGGGTTTTATAGAGAGAGGTAAGTCGAGGGTAGCCTCCCACTTGACCGATTTGCCTTTGGGCTTTTTGACTGTCTAGCTCAATATCTTAAAATAGAAGTCATCTTTCTTCAAAGGCCGTTGACTCTGCTACCTTGATTGAATAATCGAAGGTGAATCAATCAGACAGGACGGACGTGTGAGATATATATATATATATATATATATATATATATATATATATATATATATATATATATATATATATATATATATATATATATATATATATATATATGGGAAAGTTAATGTGAGAACTTTCTTAAAGTTGTAAAAATGAGAACTATTCTAAAATACCATTAAAACATTGATACATAACCATTTTAGCAAAGATACACCAAAATATTATATAATAATACAAGTTAACATTAAATCGACTAATAACAAACTCATATATGAGAAACGGATTACTGATACACAATTAAATTTTTGATATATATACATTAAAATCACTAAAAAACTAATTTCTTATACTAATTTCTTATATATATATATATATATATATATATATATATATATATATATATATATTGGGGTGTAAATGTGTAATCGAGTCGAGTCGAGTAGCTCGCGAGTTGTCTCGGCTCGTTTAAAATCGAGTCGAATCGAGTATTTTTCGAGTCGATCTCGAGTTGCTCGCGAGTTGTCTCGGCTCGTTTACACCCCTACACCTAATACACAACAACTAAAAACTTGATACACAATACTAAAACTTGATACACATTACACGTTGAATCAAAGTGTATCAATTAGTTTACGTCAATTTTATAAGAAAACCCATCAAATTTTTAACAATTTTAGTTGTAATTAATTATGTTTTTATTTTCTTTTAAGTTGAGTGTCATTTTTGAGATTTTGGTTGGTTCTCATTTGATCTCAATTCTATATATATATATATATATATACATATACATATATATATATATATATATATATACATATATATATATATATATATATATACATATATATATATATACATATATATATATATATATATATATATATATATATATATATATACACACACACACACACACATATATATATATATATATATATATATATATATATATATATATATATATATATATATATAAAATATCTGAAAATTAAATAGTATTTCGTATAACTTATAAAATAATCTGGTGAGTTTTATTTTTGGAAGATGAGAAAAGAAGTTAGAAGAAAACAAAAGAAAATTCAGTTTTTAACTTTTTTTAAAAGAGAAAAGAAGAGAAAATGAAATTTTGTTAATTTCACTCCAAAACTTTTTTCCTAAAAAGTGAGATGATTTGGGAGGAATTTATATTAGGAAACTCTTTATCAAAATAATGATTTAAATACCTTCAAGTAAAACAAAATGTTATATGCAACAAATGGTATAATTATAAATTCATTAGTTTTCCTCTTTTTTATCTCTTAACTCGGGAACATAGTATACCAAATTAAGTTGTATTCCTCTTCTCCCCTTTCTTGCCTATTTTTGTCTCTCTTTTTTTTTTTTTTTTTTTTTTTTTTTTATTTTTTTTTCTTTCATTTCAAAACTTAAGAACATATTGTAAATCTATAAAAATTATAAAAATTGAGAATTTAACACTTAAGTCTATAAAAATTAGATTTAAAATTAGCCTCTTTTTTGAAAGTTTAATATTTGATTGTAAATTCAATTAACTAATCAGAATATAACATTTATTTACACATAAGCGAAACTTTTTTTAAACAAAAAAAATAGTGCACAAGGCCATGCATATTTTCATTTTTTTTAACTCCATCATATTTTTTTCACCGAATTTATCAAAAGTTTTACCAAATTAATTAAATATTAACTTTTTTAACTAATAGAGAGCTTGATTTTACAATTGAGTTTTCAGATTAATCAGTTAAAAAGTTGATTGTATAAAAGATTTTCTTTTACCAAAATCTAAACTGTAGTTGTTTAAAAAACCATTTAGTGGGAAAAAAAATGTTTTCTATTCTATGGTCACTACTTTAGAAAACTGAAAAATTAATGAAAAGTAAACAAGTCACTTACCTTGTATAAGTAAGAGTCCAATTTAGATTAAAGGGCCCAGTTTCGTATATGAATAATCTAAGCTCAACAGAAAATTACATGCTTAGCCCATATGATCAACTCTAATGACGTTTTTAATTCCTGCAAGCCCACTTTAAAGTTGATATTAGCTAGCAGCCCATTGTTGAAACTTCAATCTTCGTTGATTTCAATCAACAACCGTTGCTAAACTAATGTGCTCGGCAAAAATAGCAGTAGCGGTAACAGTAGCATTAGCAGCTAGCTTGCGCAGTAGCTATGGGCAGTAGCTGTTTTTCTATGAAAACGTTTAGTAACGCAATTGTATTTGTAATCGTAATGTGTAAATTGACGTAATTGTGTGTCGTCACAGCTCCTAATTAGCTCATAAACGCTTCTTTCATGTAGCATTAAAAAAGAGCATTCCGAGAAAAAGATAAAACCGATTGTTGCTTACCAAACGAGCACTAAAATCACAACACTCGACGTTTCTAAATATTTTGTGCCAATGATTGGTGCTAAACCGTCAACTTATATTGACCAAATAATGTTCATTAAAGTCAAAGAGCCTAGACCAATGCTTCCGGGTAATAAAGGGTATCACCAGGTCGTTATGTCCCGACGAGGTGTGATGGTTATAAAACGGTTTCGTGATCGGGTGAATTTAGACAGGAAAAGGTTTGTGAGTGATTAAACTAGGGAATCTACAAAGAAAATATCTTAAACCAGCTATAAAAAAGATTACGCGAAAGTTAGATACCTAAAAACGTTCGAAATCTAAAAACGCGTACGTTTACGTTTGAAATAACGCGAACGTACAAAATAAAACGTGAAAATTGAAATCTGAAAACACCCAGGGGGTGAAAATGACTTTTTTACAAACTTAAAAGTAAAAGAAAATTTTTAGAAAATTAAAATTAATTTTTACACTAATTAATTATTAATTATTAATTAAATACTAATTAATACTTACTTATTAATATTTAAACAACTTAAATATAATACAATATTGATTAAATACTAAAAAGGTGAAAATAAAATTTCTAAAATTGTAAAATAACTAAAAACAAGTTTAAAAATAAAAATAAGTATTTTTGTCTTTTTATGGATTTTGTATTAATTAATTACTAATTATCTTAATTAAACTGTTTAAAGTAATTTAAATTACAAATAATACTAAATTAACTTAGAAAATTATGGAAAAATTAAAAAAAACTATTTTATAAAATTTAAAAGCTAGGAAAAATATAAAAATTAGGTCTTACTTAATAAAAACTAATTATGCTATTTAAAACTTAAATATTGATTAATTATTAATTAAACTAAGATTAATTCTAATAAATTCTAAATGATTATATAAAAATCTGAGAAAATTACTGTAAATACTTTAATATAAGAGGAATTTAAGAAAAATATAAAATAGCTAAGTACTTAATAAAAATCTAAAAATGAAAAATAAGATTTAAATTACATTAAATAGAAACTATCACTTACAAATAAATTGGTTTTTCTTGATTTTTCTTTTACAAAACTATTTTATAACTAAAAACAACTAACTTTTATGAAAACAACTTTTTTGTAGCTTAAAAATAAGCACTGTGGAAGCTTTTTGGCTTCACAGTTGACTTTTGTTGACAAAAATGGAAATAAAGCTCAAATCAGCTAAGGTGGGACCCACTAAGGTGAAATCTGATCTAAACTAATTGTGTGGACATGTTTGAGCCATAAAAAGCAAAAGGGGATCACAAAATAAGCAAATAAGCCACAAATAAGCACTTGGGTTATTGTGGTAAACACTAAAATGGGACAGACTTTTGTGGTGATTTCAAGTGGGTCCCAGTGGGTTCAAGGTCAAACCAGTGGTCAAAATGTGAAACCTACCAGGGGGGTGGGTCGAAAGGAACAAGGCTTGTGGCTTGGGGACCACTGAGATGGCCAGAAAACCACCACCAAGTGGTGGCGGTGGGTGGTGTATCTGCTGCAGCAGAGCAATGGTTTGCCATGCAGCCAACTTTGGCCTATGGTGGGGCCCACTAGAAAAATCCTAAAAATGAAAGAAACATGGAAATCAATACTTGGGATGGTAGATTACAATCTCAGAAAAGCACAAACTCTAATTCACACTACAAAATTCATAAATATTCCCACTAGAAAATTACTAAATATGTAAAACTTGTGAAATCTAAAAGTTGAGATGGTAGTCTATTACTAGGAAAAAGTTTCAAGTCAAGTAAGCAACCACACAATTCTACAAAAATCCTGGAAGTTTTGAGAAAATCTGAGAGATGCAAATTGACTTTTTAATCTAAACTACTGAGTTTGACTATTGTGAATTTCTACTGCTTCCTATAAGCTGAATAAGTTATAATAAGCTATATAGAACCTATTTTGAGCTTAAGCTACAACTAATAAAGTAAAATGAGGATTTGTGGATCACAAATCCCTCACAGTTAACTGTGAGGGGTGATCAATGATGATTTTGACTTTGGGACAAAAGATTACTGCATATTATGATGTAATTAACTTAACTTGACCTATAATAGTGTTTCTACACTAAAAACAACAACAAAAGCTTATGGGAACATGTAAGAAATGCCTAAACCAAACACCCCTTTAACTAATTGTTTTGATGATTTCTTAAGCAATTGGTTATTTAAGATTATGAACTGACTTTTTATCTATCTATTAAGGTTAAATACACTTAATTTAATATATATAAAACAGATTACAAGCTATATTTAATAAAAAGCAAAAATTACACTTATGACTTACAAATGGTATGTGACTGAGAGTTGAGTAACCATGACCAAGATCATTCCTAACAACCTTCCTCAAGGTTACTAATACCAAAACACTCCAAATCACACCCTGCTCAATCATTCTTCTTGTTCTTCCTTCTATTTTTTTATTTTTCTCTTATTTAATTGATATTTTTCTTATTTTTGCTTTTTTAACTTAAACTGAGATTTGATGCTTCTAAAATCTTACAAGAGCTTTGTCAAGGCTTATGGGAGCTGAGAGAACCAACAAACAACAACAATGAACAAAGTTAAAGCAAATTGTCAATTATACTCTAAATTTGCCAAAACTGAATTTTCTTAACAAGACTTTGAAATTAATGATCAACAAGGTTCATAACACATTAAATTAACTGAAAACAACTTAGTTTAACTGAGAATTACAACTGAAATGGAAATTACACTACCTACTATTAATTTAAACTAAAGCTACACTAATGCTCCATCTACACTGCTTCTTTTTCCTTTTGTAGAGACTTTTAGGGTTTAGTGGGACCCTCTGACATTTTCCCAACACATCTGCACCCTTGATTTGGTCAATTGAATCCCCACCCTTCAAATTACCTTTTCGCGCCAAAAGTCATGGGGTCAGTGTTTGTTGCGTGTGAGGGTTTTAGGGGAATTAATTGGTATTGGGAAGTGTGGAGAGGTGGAGGGATAAGGTGGTAGCAAGTTGGTGGTGAGCAGGTATTGAAACCAGTGAGGTGGTGGTGGTTTTGGTGGTCTGTGAGTGAGGGAGAGGGAGATGGTGGTGTTTGACCGGGGTCAAACTGGTATTAATATTCCAGGGTATGTTTGGTTTGTAATTTGGGCTTAGGTTTGTGGTTGGGCCAGGAACAAAAGGATGGGCTGGATTGGTTGTGTTTAGGATTTTATTTTTGGGTTTATAATAAAACTAAGGGTCCGTTTGTATTAGAAGTTACACAAGGACCAATTTTGTAATTTGCAGAATTTTGAGGGCTGGCTTTGTAACTTTCCAAATTTATTTATAAAGACCATATTTGTCAATATTGAATAACCCAAGGACCCAAAATGTAATTTCCCAATATTTCAATACCGGGGACCTTTTCTGCCAAACTGTGAAACTTCAGGGACCAAAGATGTAATTTCACCAATCTTTCCAACCAAGGACCATTCCTAAAAAAGATTAATATTACAAGGACCAAAATTGATTTTTCTCAAAGTTTTAAACATCCCAGGGACCATTTATGTCAATTTCCAAAGTATAGGGACTAAACTTGTAATTTTGTAAAACTTTGCACCAAAGGACTAAATATGTAACTTTCTGATTAAAAAGGACCTTTGATGACTTTTTCAAGTTTTTAGAATAACCAGGGACTAGTTTTGACAACTTTTGAAATTTGAGGGACTGAAACTGCCAATTATGCAAACTTTGTACGTTTTTCATCTGTTTTTTCATATTTTGCATTTGAAACATATAAAACACACTTCTAAGCTATTTTAAGTATTTTGATGCATATTTGAGTGATTTTGTATGTTTTGGCAGTTCAGATTGGTATAAAATGATGAGTATTTAGACACTCATCAATGGCGTCAAGAAGAAATTCTTGACGGTGTCAAGAGTAATTTCCATGACGGCCCAGTACATATTTGACGGCGTCACAAGGTAGGGCGTCAAGAGGAAAATGCATGACGGCCTGGAAACACATAACACTTGACGGCGTCAGATCTGGATCAAGCCAGTCCGAGGAGTATTTTGGCGGCGAGGTGACGGCGTCACAAAATTGTTCTTGACGCCGTCAGCCCCTATTTCCTATATATAATTTTCTAATTTTCACACTAAAAGGAGAGGAGTTTTGGAGAAACCCTAGGTCCGAACTAAGATGAATTTTACAGGTTTTTCAAGGGCTCTTAGCCCTTGATACCTTTCATGTGTAATTAAGATAAGTGTTCTTTTAATTCAATCAATATGTCTATGTGTTGGTTGTCTATATCTTGTTCTTGTCTTAATTCCATCATGCTAGGCTAGATCTATCTTGTGTTTGCTTGGATCTAATGAAACCTAGATGTTAATTATGTGTTGATTACTTGTTTATGGTTGTATTGGATGAATGAGTTCGATGTTAGGCTTAAGAAAACTGGCAGATCTCCAATTGGTAACATGCTTGAACGTCTTAGGAAACATGAACTGACGTGCACTAGGTTTTATTGGTTGTATTTAATGCATGAGTAAATTCTAATGATCCCATGTTAGGAGCTTCTTAGCCGGCTCGACATAAGAGTGAAGTAGGCACTCATAGGATTGGGGAATTAAGTGCGCCACCCCATGAATGGTATTAAGGAATACAATCCGTCATCCACGCAACTATAACAAGTAATTAACGTGTAAAAGATATCTAGGGAGTAGTGAAATCTAAGTAAACACAATCTTCTCCACTTATTGCTCACAACCTTAGTATAATTTAGTTTATTTTCATTTTTAGTATTTTAATTTGATTGCATCTTTAGTAATTGGGTTAGTTGATTAGCAACTAATTCCGCCCAAATCCTTAAAACCCGAGATTTTTACTTGCTTTCTAAAAAATATAAAAAATACAAAAATAATCATCCCTCATCTTTAGAACTAGTATTTAGCTTTTCTAACCCTAGCGACACTATTCCTAGCTGAACGATCAATCCCCCGGTACTTGTCACTATACTATACTACAACGATCAGGTACACTGCCTGGTGGGGGTTGTAAGCTTTTCAAGATCCCTTAAGAGGTAAAGCCTGGTGCGATTCTCACGTATCAGTTAGACCATGAAATGACCAAATAAGCCTCCCTACTGATGTATTTAACTATTTTGAACAAAAAAACACAATCACTAACAGCAAAATCAAGAAATAGGTAAAAATGAGATTTAGCTAAATAATTCAAACACCATAGCTCTAATATGACTTAATAACACTGAATAAACCATAATAACCTAGATAAGCACAAATTCAAGCATTAGAACAGTAAAATACCAAATAATGGAAAACAAGGCTTACAAATGATCCAAGCACATAACAAGGTACCAGGGGTAATTCTCTCTATCCTAACACTTCCCATGAAGTTCTAAAACCATATCCATCCAGATTTCACCATGCTCAATTGCTTCTTCCCTTTTTGCACTGATTTTTTGATTATTTCCTATTTTATGAGAATTTTTGAGAATTTTTAGTAAACTGACTTAAAACAAGTTGAATTGATTAGAGAGCTTATAAAAACTATTTAGTAACTTATATGAGCCCAAAAAAAATAGTAAACAACAACCTTTACAACAAACAAGCTAAAATGAGATTTTCAAGTTAAAATTGCAAATATTGAAATTGAAACTAGATGACTTAATTTGATGATGAAAATAAGTTTAAAGTACTCTGGAAACTAGGAATTGCAATTTGAAACTGAATTTTACAACATGAAATGGAAATTACATAATTAACAACATACTATTCTACACTAAAAACTACATTAACTAATTACTACCACTTTTGCTTCTCTTTCTTGACTTTTATAGTCCCTGGGGGTAATCTCTTTCTTTCCCACTCATTTCTAGCCCTTGGATGAGCTTGAATCAATCCCAGCCTGCAAACTCCTTTTTGTCGCCAAAATGCCCGCATGGCAGTTAGGGTTTCTTGTTAGGGATTTGGGACATTAAATGTATCTTGGATGTTAGTGTTTGGAAGGGGGAATAAGTTATGGGAAGAGGAGGGGGAATTGAGTGTGGCAGTGGGTTTTGCAGGGGTGTTGCAAGTGCTGAGGGTGATGGTGTTGACTTGTGTTTTGATCGGATTTTAATATAAACGGGGGGTGGGTTTGTTTTTGTTATTTAGGAAGTGGGCTGGGGTGGTTATGGGCCAAGGGGTTTAAGGGCTGGATGAGGTGTGAGGGTGTGTGATGGATCAGGTTGTGTTGTTGGGGTGTTTGTATTATTTGGTTTAGTATAAATTTCACAAGGACCATATATGTAATTTAGGAAAAGTGGTGGACTGAAAATGTAGATTCTCCAAAATGCTCACAAGGATAAAAATTGCCACCTTCCCATAATATAAGGACCATGAATTATTTTTTTTTTCATTTTAAAATACCAGGGACCAAAATTGACAAGTTTGTAAAGTCCAGGGACCAAACATGTAATTTCACAAAACTTTTCACCCAAAATTCAGTTTTGATAACTTTTGAGTTTCCAGGGACCAAAAAATGATTTTTCCTTCAAAAATACCCCACCAGGGACCAAATCTGCCAATATCTGAAACTCAAGGGACCAAACTGTAAATTTCCAAAACTTTTCGGATTTTTCACCAAAGGACTAAATATGATAACTTATGATTTCAAAAGGACCTTTGTGACTTTTCTTTCCAAATAAGTGCTCAGGGACTATTTTTGCCAATTTTTGAAAGTTGGGGGACTGAAACTGCCAATTTTGCAAACTTTGTACATTTTTCATGTGTTTTTACTCATTTTGCATCTAAAACATATAAAACATAATTTTGAAATATTTTTAGTATTTTGATGCATTACTGAGTGTTTTTGTATGTTTTTGCAGTTCAGAATGACCAAAAATGATGAGTGTTTGAGCACTCATCAATCCCCCACACTAAACAATTGCTAGTCCCTAGCAATAACTGTTTTGAAAACTTGATGGGTTTTAAACTCTTTACCAAAAGCCATCACTTCTGGAGTAGCCAGGTGTAAGAACTGTGGCACACCTGATAACCGTGTGATTTTGAGCAAACCACCAGCTGTCAACGGATTTGATTAGTCTTTACCAAAAGCCGTTTGCTTCTGGACTAGCCAGCTCTTGATGGAATAGTCAACATCTTGGTGAGCTGATTACCAATTATGGATTTTCCACTGCCTTTACCACAGGCCATAATCTTGTGGGCTAGCCAACTCATTCGCTTTATGGGATATGGGGAGTTGAGGAACCATACAATTTTGGGCAAATTTCAAGCCATAAACGGATTTGAGATGTCTTTGCCAAGAGCCGTTTGCTCCTGGACTAGCCAATCCCTTTTGTCAGTTAGACAAGGCGGACTGATTACCACAAAAATTTTGAAGCACCAGTGAAAAAATTTTGAAATTTTGGCCAAAACAGGGGTACTAAATAGTAAAATGTGATAAAATTCGCTAGAATCCCCCCCCCCCACACTTAGCATGAATATTGTCCTCAATATTCAAAGTCCCGGCTATTTTGCCGACATTTTGAACGTAAAAGGGCAACATTACAAGCTAAGCGTGGAAAACACCATTTTGTATTTTCACTTCATAAGTAACCATAGCATGGGTAACACCCCCACACTTAGGGTGAAAACCCTATAAGCATGCTACTGTTTTTGTTTACCGAGTCGCTAGCTTGACTTGACCCCGAATTCATTTGTCCTTGGGGAAGCATGATGTGGAAGAAACAATCTCAATCGGACTTTCATTCAAGATGTTTGGAGAAACATTTGGAGCACGTGAAAGTTCCAAACTGATGAGATAAGTATCCGGCTCAAGATAATGATACATGAAAATGCCGGGATCAAATATGGTATCTGATGACGTATAGTCTATATATGGGCAACCATCTTCATTAATTTACGAGGTGAGACGCATAAAAATTACCTACGAAAATGAGTATTTTCTTTGCAAAAAGCTTTCAATAAAAGTTAATAATAGTGAGTGTGTGTTTTATTGTGTGATTGTAAAAAATGGGGCGGTTACTTTTATATAGGGAGTAAAAACCCTAGTTTATCTCCACGTGGAATCCACTCACAAAAACATATGGCTGGAACTGAACCGGTACATGCACTTTTTCCCGATTTATGAGGGCCACGTGGACACTACCCCCAATTCTCGAGGTATCCGTTTGAAATACCCATGACTAGGTGCATTGCACTTAAAAATGGGCGGTAATATTCCCTTGTTCTCCCGCCACGCTTACCGCTGATAATATTAGTCTAGTATCCACGGCTACGAGCCGCGCACACTAGACTGGGGGGACATGATGACGTATAGTCTATATATGGGCCACGAGCCCAAATGATAAACATTACTCGGCCCAAATCCACCACGAGTGGGCTATCATTACAAATTACTTGGGCCATAATAATAACGGCTTGGGCTCACGAAGCCTAAAGCCCAACCAAATTAACCGGGCATGTGATAAGGATCTTCTATTCATAGAATAGATATCCTTACCCCGATAAGCACCACGAGTGCGAAGAGTAAGGAGCAAGAAACCTACGCGGTTTCAGCCCCTATATAAGGAATGACATCTCTCATTCAAAGGTACGATATACAAACCCTAACTCTCTACGAGAACCTTAAATCGATTACTTACTCTCACGCCGGAGTCTAATCGGGGGAGACAATCCCTCGATAAGCCTAACGGTGTTGTTTATTTTCTTAGTGCGCAGGAAACAAGTACTAAGAAGCGAATTGCTACGAGAGCAAGAGCCAATAACCAGGAACGCCCAACTTTTGTATCAACAAGTGGCGCCATCCGTGGGACCCTACTAAGAACTAGAATGACAAAGCATAAGAATTCAAGCCAGCGGACTCCGCAGTCAGAAAAACGTGACCATCAGAGGAAGAATCAACAAGATCCGGCCTCCAGACAAGTTGTTGGGACAACCAGCGCACCTGGTCACCAAGAGGCAGAGAAAACCCAACCTCTTCCAGCGGTAGAACTACCTATAAGGACTACCCAAGTCACCCCAGTGGTCCCAAGTGTTGAGGAACTCCAGCGCACCCTCTTCACTACTCCTCATCAAACTGTACCCGCAGTGAACAACACTGTGCCGCCAGGCGCGCCTAACCGAGATAGGGTGCCTAATACTGAGGCAGAAATTCTTGCAACAACTGAGGACGCACCCGATTTAACTTTGGGAAACTTTGTATCCCAAAATTATGAAACCCTAACCGCCCTCATGCAGGAAGAAGCAAGAAGAAGGGCTAGTACGAGCCTACAAGCTCGACTCAATTTTGGTCCTGAACGCGAACCATCACCACTGCGCCACCCACGAGGAAGACGCGCAGAACGTACCAATATCCATGATAGGTTGGGTACGACATCTGATTCACAATACTCAGAAGACAGCGAGAGGCGCACTAACGTTCACTCCAGGCATGGCAGTCGGGGAGTACAAGATCGATTAGGGCCTCAACATTCGCCAAGCCAAGGATCTTCCAAACCTGGGAGTAGGAGGATTCAAGATAGATTGGGGAGAAGAAGATCCCCAAGTAGAGATCCCTCAAGCTCTTCTTCTGAAAGAAGCCGGCGCAAGCGCCGAAAAAGAGACTACTCTTCTTCCAGTGATTCCTCGGACAACGAGGATAAAGAAACAGGACACTGGAAGTCAAGAGGAAGACGTCGCGAGGAAGAGAATGAAGATATGTCTCTCCCATGGCGTCGCCAAAAAATTGATGCGTTTACACGGCGCATCAGCGATTACTCAGACCACAAACGCAGGCGCATGCCCACTAACATGAAAACATATGATGGAACAGGTGATCCCGATGATCACCTAAAAGTTTTCGAATCAGCCGCCACTATCGAAAACTGGCCACAGCCTGTGTGGTGCCACATGTTTAATTCTATGTTAGTAGGAAACGCGCGCACATGGTTTAGCAAACTCCCACGTAGGAGCATCGGTGGGTTTGAGGAATTACGGAAAGCATTCCGTCTCAACTTCACCCAACGAAAGAAGTGCGCTAAAAACCCCGTTGAGCTAGCAAGAGTGAAACAGCGTCAAGGGGAATCTACCAGTGCTTTTATGGAACGCTTCAAGGATGAGTGCATACAAGTCAAAGCATGTCCTGAGATCCTAAAAATTTCAGGGTTCATGAATGGGATTAATAACCCAGAACTCATCCAAAAGCTGAACGACAAAGTTCCACAGACCTTTGATGAGCTAACAAAGTGCACCAGATCCATTATACAAGGAGAAGCCGCTGCTGCGGATAGCAAAAAAGGTTATTCAAACTATAGGAAGCAAGAGTAGCCGCGGAGACAATCCAATGATCAGAATAACAACCGCAGCAGGAATTATCGCAGTGGAAGAGACAATGACAAATACACCCCTCTTACAAAAACTCCGAGAGAAATATTTGTAACAGAAGGCGCAAACTTTCCAAAACCACCACCAATGCGCACTGCAGAGGAAAAGCGCATAGGGAGCAGATACTGCGAGTACCACAGCTAAAAAGGCCATACAACTAACGAGTGCGTCCAGCTAAAACAACTAATTGAAAAGTTAGTAAGAGAAGGCAGGATGGACCACCTCGTAAAGAACATCAAAGAGGGGAAAGATAAACAGAGAAACGGGGGTAAGAAAGAACCCCCCAAGGAAAAAGCTGATACTATATACATGATACAATCATGGCAACGCAAGATAAAGCAAAAAGTCAGCCAAAAATTCTCTCCAGAAAAAGAGATATCTTTCCCTACTATAGCTGCGGACAACGCAGTCGTGGAGCCTCTAACTATTGAAATACATACAGGAGGAAATGATATCCACCGCATGTACATTGATGGAGGAGCATCCGCAGATATCCTATACGACCACTGTTTCAAAAGACTGCGACCTGAGATCCAAAGTCAACTGATACCAGCAACAACATCATTAATAGGATTCACAGGAGAAAAGATCTGGCCCATGGGGCAGTAACGCTTATTGGTGATCGTAGGAGATGAACAACACTCAACCGCAACATGGATAAACTTTATGGTAATAAAATCCCCTTCACCATACAATGGTATCATTGGGAGACTAGGAATATCATCCATGCACGCTGTACCATCCACAGCTCACGGAATGCTTAAGTTTCCAGTGGAAGGAGGAGTTGTCACTCTCTATAACACAACAATACCACCAAGAGAATGCATCGCGGTAACAACTGAAGCAGAGACTATTCCAGAACAGCGCACGGAAAAAACGCCAAATCTAAAAGTCGCTATTCATCCAGATTACCCAGAACAACAAGTTTCGATTGGGGGATCTTTATCTGACAAAGGTAAAGCAGCCGTATGCGCACTCTTGCAAAAGAACCTTGACATCTTTGCATGGGAACCAAAACATATGATGGGAGTACCGCGCTCTATCACAGAGCATAAGCTACAAATCCGACAAAGATATCCTCCAATACGACAAAAGAAGCGCGGCCAGGCCCCAGATCATGCAAAGGCTATTCTGGAAGAAGTACATAAGCTCGTAGACGCAGGCATCATGCGCGAAGTATACTACCACGACTGGCTTTCTAACCCAGTTATGGTAAAGAAGAGCGATGGCAGTTGGAGGATGTGCGTGGACTTCACGGACCTCAACAAAGCATGTCCACAGGACTGCTATCCACTGCCAGAGATAGACTGGAAGGTCGAATCCCTGTGCGGATACCCTTTCAAATGCTTCCTAGATGCATATAAAGGGTATCATCAAATCCAGATGGCAATCGAAGATGAGGAAAAAACAGCTTTCCACACCAGTCAAGGAGTGTACTGCTACACAAAAATGCCTTTTGGCCTGAAGAACGCAGGCGCGACATACCAACGACTGGTGGACATAGCTTTCGAAAAACAAGTAGGCCGCAACTTGGAAGTCCGCGTTGACGACCTTGTCATCAAAAGCCACACAGAGGACGAGTTGGTGCGCGACATCGAAGAGACATTCAGAACATTGGGGCGAATAAACATGAAGTTAAATCCCAAGAAGTGCACCTTTGGCGCAACCGAGGGCATGTTCCTTGGATACTTGATAGAACCCGATGGAATCAAGCCTTGCCCAGAAAAGACAAAGGCTGTTATTGATCTCCCCTCACCGCGCACACTCAAAGAAGTCCAGTCATTGAGTGGAAAGCTAGCAGGGCTAAACCGTTTTTTATCTAAGTCAGCAGACAAATCTCTTCCTCTCTTTAAAACACTCACGAAGTGTACTAAAAAGGGAGACTTTCGCTGGACTAAAGAAGCGGAGGAAGCTTTCCAACAACTTAAAAACCATCTGGCATCTCTTAACAAACTTGTCGCACCGCGACTAGGGGAAGAACTAATCATGTACTTATCGGCAACCCATGGAGCAGTCAGCGCAGTACTATTGACGGATAGGAACTCCGTCCAGACACCCATATACTTTGTAAGCAAAGCCCTAAAGAAAACAGAGACTAACTACAGCGCTATGGAAAAGCTGGTCTTAGCTCTAGTATTCGCAGCCAAAAGGCTGCGCAGATACTTTCAAGCACACCCAATAGCTATAATCACTGATCAGCCTATCAAACAAGTTATCTCTAAGCCTGACGCATCAGAACACTTACAAAAGTGGAGTGTACTGCTAAGTGAGTATAACATCTCATACAGACCGCGCACTGCAATCAAAGGACAAGTCTTAGCCGATTTTATCGTGGAGAAGCCAGACAGCGACAGCCCGACATCTGCAGCTGAAACAGATTTACAGGAACCCTGGATTCTGTTCATAGATGGGTCCTCATGTGTAGATGGATCAGGCGCAGGCCTTATTCTTACAAATCCAGAAGGTATGGAATTCACCTATGCGCTACGCTTTGAATTCACAGCCACAAACAATGAGGCAGAACACGAAGCCCTACTAGCCGGACTACGCATCGCAATCTAAATGGGTGTACGCAACCTAGAAGCAAACGTAGATTCGCGACTAGTCGCTAACCACGTGCTAGGTGAATATGAAGCCAAGGATGAACACATGATCCAATACCTGGAAAAGACAAAATCCTTGATCAAAAACTTTGATAGGTTCACAATAAAACAGGTGCCTAGAGGAGATAATAGGAAGGCGGACGCACTCAGCAAGATCGAATCCACAAGCTTCGCACACCTCTCAAAACAGGTATTGGTAGAAACCCTAAAAAACAAGTCAATCTTGGAAATGGAGATATCCACAGTGATAGAAGAACAAGATCCTACATGGCTGACACCTATCATTGAATTCATTGGCAAGGGAATCCTACCCCAAGATCATAAGGACGCTCGAAGAATACGGCGCACAGCACAACGATTTGAACTACGAGACAACGTACTCTATCGAAGCTCTTTCTTACAGCCATGGCTCAGATGTGTTGGACCTCTCCAAGCAGACTACGTACTCCAAGAAATTCATGCTGGATCATGTAGTATGCACTCAGGGCCGCGATCCGTGGTGGCAAGCGCTCTAAGGTCAGGGTACTATTGGCCAACAATGCATCGCGACGCACGCGATCTGATAAGAAAATGCAGCAATTGCCAAGTACATAGGCCAATTCCGCCCCGACCACAACAAGAGCTAACACCAATTACCTCACCATGGCCATTTTACAAATGGGGTATTGACATCGTAGGACCCTTCCCTGTAGCAGCGGGAGGAGTAAAGTTCCTCATCGTAGCCATAGACTACTTTACGAAGTGGATCGAAGCAAAGGCGGTGGTGAACATCACAGGAAACCAAGTCAAACGCTTTGTCTGGGACAACATTGTCTGTCGCTTCGGACTACCGGGTGCGATCATATCAGACAACGGAAAACAATTATGTGATAACCCATTCAAAGATTGGTGTGCACAATTGAACATCACACAACACTTTGCTTCAGTAAAACACCCACAAACCAATGGCCTAGTTGAGCGCGCAAACCGCAGTCTAGGTGAAGGAATAAAAGCGCACCTTGACAGACACAAAGGAAGGTGGGTGGATGAGGTCTCGCATGTATTGTGGGCGCATCGCACAACAATCAAAACCAGTACTGGCGACACGCCATTTTCCCTAGTCTATGGAACAGAAGCCGTCATACCAGCTGAGATAAGAATGCCAACTATACGTACAGCAGAGGTAAACGTCACAACAAACGACGAGGAACGGCGCATAGACTTAGACGTACTGGAAGAAAGACGCGAACGTGCAGCTATACGCGAAGCAAAGGCTAAGGCAAAAATGAAGAAGTATTATGATGCAAAGGTCAAACACACTTCATTCAGACCAGGAGACTTTGTTTACCACGCCAATGATGCGAGCCACGCAGAAGACACAGGCAAGCTCGGACCTAAATGGGAAGGACCTTAAGAGGTCACAGACGCGCTCGGCAACGGCGCATACAGACTGCGCGATATGGAAGGTCACGACCTAGCGCGCACCTGGAACATCTGCAATCTTAAAAGATGTTACTTTTAGGCTACGGCCCTTACACAGACACCCTCGCATCCTACGTGATGCCCAATAAGTGTTTGTTTTTTCTTTCCTAGGAATTGTATTTTTTATTTTCTTTAAAAACTTGCAAGTATCAATAAAATGTTATGGTTTTTAGCTAACTCCATAGCGTACTTTACTTTATTGCATACATAATAATATATGTCAATATTGTTATCTTACATTTTTATTGCCTACATGGCGTGCATGCACCACTTAAAGACCCACGACGGCATAAAGGATGAGTTAACCTACTAATTCACTCGTTGAGTAAGAGGGTTGCAAACCCATCAACATTGGATCACGTATCCTTGCTAAGCGCCTTACTTTTGAGACGTCGAGGTAAGTTTCGCGTGCGCACCCCACAACGGATGCGCATATACTAAGTACACTGTACAAGCTTAGCAATATAACGAGCCAAGACACTTGGTCAAATAATAAAACTTCGCAAACAATGCAAGTATAATTTTTAAAGTCAAGCACTTAACGAGCCAAGACACTTGGTCAAAAAATAAAAACTTCGCAAACAATGCAAGTATAATTCTTCAAAGTCACGCACTTAAAACACTTGGTTAAATAAGTTGGCAAACAATGCAAGTATATTTAAGTCACGAACCTAAACAAAAAAGTATCTTATTCCACATTTATTCATAAAAATTACAAGGAAAGATACATAAATATACAAAAAGCCTACACACTATGGCGATGCTCAGGGCTATCTTGCGGAGCAGAAGAACTCCCCGCTTCCTGAAGCTTTCTGAGAAGCAATGCATCATTGGGAGATACCGTAGGAACACTCACGGGCACACCATCAGATCTGGGGATGTGCGCAGCACCAATGCCGCACGTCACTGCTTTACCCTTAATGCCCTTCTTCTGAGCAGCCCTCTGCTCATGACGCTCCAGAACCTCTTTCAAGGGAATCTCCCTCTCAAGAGCAAAGGGTTTGAGGATGTCGCGAGGCTGCGCGAACACAGGAATCTGCAGCTGCGACACATCAGGCTTCAGATAGTAATCTGATTCCCCTTCCCCATTCTCTCCAAGATGGCGCTGCAAGGTCAACCCCGCCATAAGTACATCTATGGGGTCGTCTTGATCGCGCTCCAGCCTCCCAATGTGCGGCAGCTCGAGGACCTTCAACCCCGCCATTGCCTGCATCAACTCGTCATAAGCAGTAGCACTGTACCCAGGGACCTCCGCAAAGTCCTTCTTCAGCAGCTTAGCCTCATAGAGATCCTCCATAGCCTGCGATCTCCCACGCGCCATCGCACAGTGCACCACCTTCCCAAAGGCATCTACCACCTCTTGGGACTCCAACGTGTCCATAGTTGCCAGGCGCAGCCCATGGCTAATCAACCACCTACATTCACAAAGACAATTTGTGTAAGTAAAAAGCATGGAGATAAAGTTATTATGAAGAAGAATAAAATAAAAAGAATACCTGCGCTCAGCAATGGTCGACATCAAATGAGGATATCATTCCTCATCGTACTCAATGCTAAGGCCACGCAGCTTGTCTTCCTGCGCCTGGATGATCTTCATCATGTCCTCCTTGAACTTAGTGATACTAGCATAATGCTCTACCTTCTTCTCCTCCAAGAAGCGCACAGCAAAAGTCAAGTCGGACTTATAATGATGAAGCTCCCCGCGCGCCTTCACCACTTCCGCCATGGCGGACAGCTTCTCATGAGTGATCTTCTCCGTATACACCCGCGAGGACTCCAACTCCGCCTGCGCTCCCGCCAGCTGCGCACGGAGCTTAGCAATTTCCTCGTCCATCTGGACAAGAGCACTGCTCTCCCCGACATACTTCTCTTTCAACTGAGCCACCAGCTCAGCTTGGCGCGCAGCAGTCGCAGCCAGCTCATCCAACAACTGCTGCGCCTCTCCACCCTCAACAACCTTGGCTTTCCCCTCCCTGTTTTCATTCTGTAGAGAGGAAACCTCATCAACGAAGACTCCATCATTCTTCGCAGCATCATCCCTACAAGAGACAAAAATGACAATTAATAAATATTACGACAAGTAATATACGAAAAAAGAGATGATAGAGGTGCAGACACTTACAGAAACGGAGAAGCCTCAGCAGCCTTCTTCCCCGCGCCAGAAGTAGATGTCTCTTCTGCGGTAGACTCCGCATCCCCAATAAGGTGGCGACGTCTCTTCCTGGTGCCACTACCTCCAGCCTCTCCCTTGCGCTTGACATTCTGCGCAACCTCCTCCTTCAGCACTTCCTCAGGCTTTAGGATCCTTATGCTGTCAGACGACTCTGAGCGCGCCTCCTCTTGTGCCATCTCCACATCGGGCGCCAAGCTCTGAACTGGTGTCACTTGTAGCGGCGGCGTGTCTTCCGGGGCCACCGCTGGCAGCACGGTCAAGCGACCCTCAGTCGCCTCCAACAGCGGCTGCTCACCCTCCCTCAAAGGGCGCACGCCTATGGTCACCTGCTTTGGCTTATCCAGCTTAACGACGGTAAACAAATCCATTTCTGCGCGCATAAACAAAAACAACAAAGAAGAAAGGATTAGTTAAGTAAAGATGCGCATACAAAAAAGATTTACAGAATTTGAAGTAGAAGGGACGAACACCCACCCCAGCCGTCCTCACTAATAAAAGTTGGCACATCGTCCGCAGCGCCGTAATAATTGCGACTCAACCCCATATGAACCAAAAACGCCTCCGGATAAGGGTTAATGGACAGGCGGTTGGCATCAAGAGTTTGTGCATCAACCAGCCTATAGGAACCGGGTGCGGGGCGCCCATCCCTTGGCAGTGTGTCCTGAGTATAAAACTCATAGGGAGAGGGAAAGACTACATCATCAACCCAGAAAAAGTACTCCCTCCAATTCTTTAGGGCATCTACTTTCTCAGTATAACACTGAAGCGCCCCCTGGCGCTTCGCAAAAGAAACCCAACCATTTGACCACGTCGTGTGGTAAAAGGAGCGGAACAAGGCCACGGTCGGTTCTATCGCAAGTAAACGGCAGTTTACTTCAAAATTCGACACCTTAGCCGCACCTATACAGTGCAGCTGAGAGATGTGAAGGCGATAGTGGTTGAGCAAATCACTCAAGAAGATAGATATTGGTACGCGGTGATTCGTGTACTCAAAAAATTTCGTGTATAGCCCTATTTTCCCTTCGGGGAAATCAGCTATACACGCATCCACATCTGGCGCCTCTGGATGGACATCCAGAGGCACGAAGAAGTCAGACGTAAATTGAGTAACATCCTCAATAGACATCGCAGAGCGAAAGTCCTCTAACTGGGCAACCATCTTCATTAATTTACGAGGTGAGACGCATAAAAATTACCTACGAAAATGAGTATTTTCTTTGCAAAAAGCTTTCAATAAAAGTTAATAATAGTGAGTGTGTGTTTTATTGTGTGATTGTAAAAAATGGGGCGGTTACTTTTATATAGGGAGTAAAAACCCTAGTTTATCTCCCCGTGGAATCCACTCACAAAAACATATGGCTGGAACTGAACCGGTACATGCACTTTTTCCCGATTTATGAGGGCCACGTGGACACTACCCCCAATTCTCGAGGTATCCGTTTGAAATACCCATGACTAGGTGCATTGCACTTAAAAATGGGCGGTAATATTCCCTTGTTCTCCCGCCACGCTTACCGCTGATAATATTAGTCTAGTATCTACGGCTACGAGCCGCGCACACTAGACTGGGGGGACATGATGACGTATAGTCTATATATGGGCCACGAGCCCAAATGATAAACATTACTCGGCCCAAATCTACCACGAGTGGGCTATCATTACAAATTACTTGGGCCATAATAATAACGGCTTGGGCTCACGAAGCCCAATGGCCAACCAAATTAACCGGGCATGCGATAAGGATCTTCTATTCATAGAATAGATATCCTTACCCCGATAAGCACCACGAGTGCGAAGAGTAAGGAGCAAGAAACCTACGCGGTTTCAGCCCCTATATAAGGAATGACATCTCTCATTCAAAGGTACGATATACAAACCCTAACTCTCTACGAGAACCTTAAATCGATTACTTACTCTCACGCCGGAGTCTAATCGGGGGAGACAATCCCTCGATAAGCCTAACGGTGTTGTTTATTTTCTTAGTGCGCAGGTAACAAGTACTAAGAAGCGAATTTGTACGAGAGCAAGATCCAATAACCAGGAACGCCCAACTTTTGTATCAACAGTATCTTCATTCCCGAAGGAGTGAAGAACAAGAGAAGTCACCTTATAGGTGAAGAAAAGGAAGAAAACCATGATGAAAATCATGATTTGATTTTCTTCCTCGAGATCTGGCTCCGTAGCCTGAATTTGGATTGCAAGGGTTAAGCTCGTAAATATCCCGGGAGGGTGGGTGGGAATTTGCAAATCCTCATGATTGAGTGCATCTCCCCCCGGGCTATCAAACTCCGGAGGAGTCATGATATGATGAGTGAGTTCACCGGAGAACTCCTCATGAAGAGAATTATTCATAAGATGTGAATCTGTGAATTCATGTTCCATTGTGGACTCATCACAATCCTCATTCTGAATATCAAAGAGTGGATTATCAGAAATCAAAGTGAATTCAGATTCTAATTCAAATAGAGGATTGGTGAGAGTAGTATTGAATGTTTCGGGAACAAAGAGATTAACATTCTCTATTGGACTGTTGGGATTAGAAGTGAGTGACGGATCATGATATAGGAGACTTTCAATTTCTCCCAAATCGGCTTGGAAATCGAGGAGACCATCATCACTTTCAAATGAAAGTGGATTGATGTGAGTAAGTTCATCGGCGAACTCCTCAAGAAGAAGATCAGCATCAGACTGAGGGAGTGATGCCTCAATATACTCAATGTCTCCATGAGATGTACAATCATCATTAAAATCGGAGAAAGTCTCAAATTGATCGTTTGAACACTCAAGAGGGGAAGGAATATCACATATATGCTCAAGAGTTCCCTGTGACTCTCCTGGGATTGGGACAAGGATCTCAACTCTAGACTTTATGAATTCGTCCGATTCCTTATTAGGAACAGTGTCAAGATGCTCATCCCCCATGTTTAGAGAGTGAGTGGGAACCTCGGGTGTGATAGCAGTTGTTTGAGATGGAATCTCAACTGTTGGGGTATCAACTGATGAACTTGATGGATCTTTATAGAATTGAAGGATATCAAGTGTATCCTCATCATCACTATCATCAGGAATAAAACGGAACTGGGAGCAAGCTTTGGCTGCTTTTTCTTTTGCAATGGATTCCCTAATAGATTTTTCATAGGCATCTTGGGAATTTATTCTAGCAGCCTGCTCTTCAGCCAACAATTCTTCCATGGATTTCTCATGTGTATATTTTTGAGCAAAATCTTTAACTAAATCCTTAAGTTCATCACAAATTTTCATCATATTTTGCATTTCTGGAAGAAGTGCCTGACTCAATTGGGACTGTGGGGGTTAATTGTAATATGATGTGTCAAGATTGTTACAAGGATATGGATTTCCCGTTTGACAATCTGAGCTGAAGTGTGGACCTCCACAGTAATCACAATAGTAAAACTGTTGAGTCTGGACTGGTGAATCATATGGGTATTGGTCATAACCAAAGTTCTGAGCATCACCGGAAAACTGTTCATAGACAAACGTGTTTCCGGCTTGACACTCAAATCCTTGGTGAGGACCACCACAAAACTCACATAGATATGTCAGTATCTCATGATGTGGTGGCTGGTAGGATGCATCAGATGTATCATGGTAAGGATAGGGAGCTTGGTTATAGACAGACCCATCTCCTAACTCTACCATGCTACAACCGGGACAATTCCCGCCATTATGAGGACCACCACACCATTGGCAACCCAAATGGTGTGGATACGACATAGGGAAGAATCAAAGGTTCATAGAGGGGTAGGGATGAAGAATCAAAGATGTGAGAGGATAAAGGTGATTATTTTTGGGTTTTTGGATAAACATTTTGTACAAATAGGAAAGAAAATGTTTTTGTGTTTTTTTGTGTTCGTTGAAAACTGATTTTAAAAAGTTTTCGGGAACAGTTTTGTTTTTATATAAAAATATGCACAAGGATGGTAAATTTACAAAGAAGTGAATTCCGAAATCACTAATCTGAAAACCATTTTAGAATAACGCGCACGACCTCCCCGGCAGCGGCGCCAAAATTTGATTGGTGCTAAACCGTCAACTTATATTGACCAAATAATGGTCAATAAAATCAAAGAGCCTAGACCAATGCTTCCGGGTAATAAAGGGTATCACCAGGTCGCTATGTCCCGACGAGGTGTGATGGTTATAAAATGGTTTCGTGATCGGGTGAATTTGGACAGGAAAAGGTTTGTGAGTGATTAAACTAGGGAATCTACAAAGAAAATATCTTAAACCAGCTATAAAATGATTACGCGAAAGTTAGATACCTAAAAACGTTCGAAATCTAAAAACGCGTACGTTTACGTTTGAAATAACGCGAACGTACAAAATAAAACGTGAAAATTGAAATCTGAAAACACCCAGGGGGTGAAAATGACTTTTTTACAAACCTAAAAGTAAAAGAAAATTTTTAGAAAATTAAAATTAATTTTTACACTAATTAATTATTAATTATTAATTAAATACTAATTAATACTTACTTATTAATATTTAAACAACTTAAATATAATACAATATTGATTAAATACTGAAAAGGTGAAAATAAAATTTCCAAAATTATAAAATAACTAAAAACAAGTTTTAAAAATAAAAATAAGTATTTTTGTCTTTTTGTGGATTTTGTATTAATTAATTACTAATTATCTTAATTAAAATGTTTAAATTAATTTAAATTACAAATAATACTAAATTAACTTAGAAAATTATGGAAAAACTTAAAAAACTATTTTATAACATTTAAAAGCTAGGAAAAATATAAAAACTAGGTCTTACTTAATAAAAACTAATTATGCTATTTAAAACTTAAATATTGATTAATTATTAATTAAACTAAGATTAATTCTAATAAATTCTAAATGATTATATAAAAATCTGAGAAAATTACTGTAAATACGTTAATATAAGAGTAATTTAAGAAAAATATAAAATAGCTAAGTACTTAATAAAAATCTAAAAATGAAAAATAAGATTTAAATTTCATTAAATAGAAACTATCACTTACAAATAAATTGGTTTTTCTTGATTTTTCTTTTACAAAACTATTTTATAACTAAAAACAACTAACTTTTATGAAAACAACTTTTTTGTAGCTTAAAAATAAGCACTGTGGAAGCTTTTTGGCTTCACAGTTGACTTTTGTTGACCAAAATGGAAATAAAGCTCAAATCAGCTTAGGTGGGACCCACTAAGGTGAAATCTGATCTAAACTAATTGTGTGGACATGTTTGAGCCATAAAAAGCAAAAGGGGATCACAAAATAAGCAAATAAGCCACAAATAAGCACTTGGATTATTGTGGTGAACACTGAAATGGGACAGACTTTTGTGGTGATTTCAAGTGGGTCCCAGTGGGTTCAAGGTCAAACCAGTGGTCAAAATGTGAAACCTACCAGGGGGTGGGTCGAAAGGAACAAGGCTTGTGGCTTGGGGACCACTGAGATGGCCAGAAAACCACCACCAAGTGGTGGTGGTGGGTGGTGTATCTGCTGCAGCAGAGCAATGGTTTGCCCTGCAGCCAACTTTGGTCTAAGGTGGGGCCCACTAGAAAAATCCTAACAATGAAAGAAACATGGGAATCAATAGTTGGGGTGGTAGATTACAATCTCAGAAAAGCACAAACTCTAATTCACACTACAAAATTCACAAATATTCCCACAACTTTTGAGAAAATATGAGAACTTGCAATTTTGACTTTTCATATAAACTTAAGATTTGACTTAATTGAGATTCTAATGGCTGCTACTGATTGAAATAGTTGTAATAAGCTATGATTATCCTAAATTAAGTTAAATCTACAATCTCTAAGCTAAATTGATGGTTCAATGGATTCACAACCCCTCACAGTTAATTGTGAGGGGGTAATACTTGTGATTTTGACTTTTGGTTGTTTGAGGACTGAGTTTTAAGACTTCAATACCCTAATATGACCTAAAGTGGTGTGATTAAACTATCCTAGACCACTAACACTACCAAGTACACTCAGTATCAAGCTGAGCCAAACACCCCTTATACTTAAACTGTTTTTTAGATTAAGAAGCAAAGCACTGCGTTAGACCATGAAATGACCAAATAAGCCTCCCTACTGATGTATTTAACTATTTTGAACACAAAAGCATAATCACTAACAGCAAAACAACCCTATACATACTTATGCATATTTAACAGTGAAATCAAGAAATAGGTAAAAATGAGATTTAGCTAAATAATTCAAACACCATAGCTATAATATGACTTAATAACACTGAATAAACCATAATAACCTAGATAAGCACAAATTCAAGCATTAGAGCAGTAAATTACCAAATAATGGAAAATAAGGCTTACAAATGATCCAAGCACATAACAAGGTACCAGGGGTAATTCTCTCTATCCTAACACTTCCCATGAAGTTCTAAAACCATATCCATCCAGATTTCACCATGCTCAATTGCTTCTTCCCTTTTTGCACTGATTTTTTGATTATTTCCTATTTTATGAGAATTTTTGAGAATTTTTAGTAAACTGATTAAAACAAGTTGAATTGATTAGAGAGCTTATAAAAACTATTTAGTAACTTATATGAGCCCAAAAAAACAGTAAACAACAACCTTTACAACAAACAAGCTAAAATGAGATTTTCAAGTTAAAATTGCAAATATTGAAATTGAAACTAGATGACTTAATTTGATGATGAAAATAAGTTTAAAGTACTCTAGAAACTAGGAATTACAATTTGAAACTGAATTTTACAACATGAAATGGAAATTACATAATTAACGACATACTATTCTACACTAAAAACTACATTAACTAATTACTACCACTTTTGCTCCTCTTTCTTGACTTTTATAGTCCCTGGGGGTAATCTCTTTCTTTCCCACTCATTTCTAGCCCTTGGATGAGCTTGAATCAATCCCAGCCTTCAAACTCCTTTTTGGCGCCAAAATGCCCACATGGCAGTTAGGGTTTCTTGTTAAGGATCTGGGACATTAAATGTATCTTGGATGTTAGTGTTTGGAAGGGGGAATAAGTTATGGGAAGAGGAGGGGGAATTGAGTGTGGCAGTGGGTTTTGCAGGGGTGTTGCAAGTGGTAAGGGTGATGGTGTTGACTTGTGTTTTGACCGGATTTTAATATAAACGGGGGGTGGGTTTGTTTTTGTTATTTAGGAAGTGGGCTGGGGTGGTTATGGGCCAAGGGGTTTAAGGGCTGGATGGGGTGTGAGGGTGTGTGATGGATCAGGTTGTGTTGTTGGGGTGTTTGTATTATTTGGTTTAGTATAAATTTCACAAGGACCATATATGTAATTTAGGAAAAGTGGTGGACTGAAAATGTAGATTCTCTAAAATGCTCACAAGGATAAAAATTGCCACCTTCCCATAATATAAGGACCATGAATTATTTTTTATTTTTTTTTCATTTTAAAATACCAGGGACCAAAATTGACAAGTCTGTAAAGTCCAGGGACCAAACATGTAATTTCACAAAACTTTTCACCCAAAATTCATTTTTGATAACTTTTGAGTTTCCAGGGACCAAAAAATGATTTTTCTTTCTAAAATACCCCACCAGGGACCAAATCTGCGAATATCTGAAACTCCAGGGACCAAACTGTAAATTTCCAAAACTTTTTGGATTTTTCACCATAGGACTAAATATGATAACTTATGATTTCAAAAGGACCTTTGGTGACTTTTATTTCCAAATAAGTGCTCAAGGACTATTTTTGCCAATTTTTGAAAGTTGAGGGACTGAAACTGCCAATTTTGTAAACTTTGTACCTTTTTCATGTGTTTTTACTCATTTTGCATCTAAAACATATAAAACACAATTTTGAAATACTGTTAGTATTTTGATGCATTACTGAGTGTTTTTGTATGTTTTTGCAGTTTAGAATGACCAAAAATGATGAGTGTTTTAGCACTCATCAGCCAAACACACCCTACTTTATTTAATTCTCTACCAAGTTGCACAACACAAACAACATCAGCATCCATATTAAAAAAATATATATAAATAAATAAATAAAAGAGTGAATTAGAAGGTTGGGGTAAATCCCTAATTGATTTTTTTTTTTTTTTTTTTTTTTTTTTTTTTTTTTTTTTTGTTGCATCATTGATCCTTATGTTGAAACTATTGCACACCGTCCATCCTTATAATCAAATCCAGTTAAGTCTCCCCGTATCTCTCCCCACCCCAAGGGTGTTTTTGTCTGTCCAGGTTTTCACTTATAATAAAAGGGGATTTTTTTAGTGAACCCTAAACACTTTAAATACATACACACTACTCACACAAACACAAACACAGTTAACAAATCCACTCCCTTTGATTCGAAGATGGTTAACTATCATTGTGGAAAACGTGCATTGACTTGTACATCATGGACACCAACGAATCCAAGTCGCAGGTTTTATGCTTGTCCTTATATAGTAAAAGATTTTAATTTCAAAATTTGGTTTTTAAGGTTTAATGATTATTGATTAAAGAGGGTTTTCTTGTGTAAGACTCTAATTGCATGTTTATTGATTTTGTGGACCCTCTAATGTGCTAGCGTTCAGTTTAAATCATACCTGGACTCTTAAGGAATATCAACAACCTTCAAGCCAATTTGATAGAAGCTCAAGATGATCATGCTAGGGTCAAGAAATACCAGATTAAGACTTGGATTGGAATTTTCTTGTTTGTTTTGTTCAAGATATTATTTTAGACTGGTCAGATGTTGTAGGTGTTTGGATTTAGTAGTTGTTCGGTATATGTTGTAGATGTTATGTAGGTGTAAGTTGTAACAGCAACCTATTTTTGTATTTTTGTAATCTTCAATGAATGCATGGGTTGTTATGAAGTTATTTTTTTGTGTTATGTTGTAAATGAGGTTAATGGGTCAATGGTTCATTTAAAATGGGTAAAATGGGTCAATGGTTTGGTTTAAAATGGGTAAAATGTAATGGTTACACGGGTTGGTTTAAAATGGTAAAAGGTATGTGACTACATAGGCATGTATACACATGTATGTGACTGCATTCAGTGGTTAACTTTTGAAGACAATAAAATTTGAAAACCAAAATGGTTAAAAGGTATTAGACTACATTCACTTGTATACAAAACCTGAATATAAGATCAGCGAAACACAGTACATTAAAACTGCATTAATACCATGGATAACTTTAACAGATTAGCAAAATAGACCATCAAAATAGATCATCAAAACAGATCAGCAAAACAGAAAACATGTCAGCAAAATAGATGAGTATTACAGATCAGCAAAAGAATGAATAACTTAAACATATCTCCAAAGCAATTCTTAGTATTATCCATCATTCCAAATGTGCAGACACTGGAAATCCTAATTTCGAGTACAGAAAATTAAAATGAAAAGTACACAGATACATTTGTTTTGTTACATACTGCAACACTTAGCAGACAACCATAGATATATAATTGTTTAGTGCATACACATCACATCAAAAGAACCACACACAACCACATTACATTATTTTTTTCCCCTATTGACAGTCTTTTTGGCTTTCTTCATTGTATTACCAGCAACAACAGTCTCAGACCTTGTTTGGACACCAGCACTCTTAGTCCTTGACTTCACACAAGCATCACTCTCAGATCTTGGCCTTTTCTTGCCTACATTATTTGTTGGTTGATTGATCCCAAACGGTCAGCCTAAACTGGCCAGGGATGGTCAACAAGGTCAAACAGCCTAGAGTCAATGCTCCGCGGAATATAGTGGTTTCCCCGGGTCGTTATGTCCCGACGAGGTGTGGGTGGTATAAAAACGGGTTTGTGATCGGGTGAATTTGAATGGGAAGTAACCAGATAAAGATTTGGATTTGTTTACACTACTGGAAGGATTAGGAATAACAGTATTAACAATTACGGGAAACAGAAATGTATAAACGTAAACCAAATTAAAATCAGACACGATTGTGTGCCGAGAAAAAGGTGAGTTTTAATGAAAGATAAACTACAGGGGGTGAAAATGAAACTTTTACAAACTTAAAATTAAAAGAAAATGAAATTAAAAAGAAAACTATTTTCTTTTGATTATTTTATTATTTTATATTAATTAAAACTATTGAATTACTTATTATTAAAATTTAACTTATACTAAATATAATATAATATTAAATAAAAACTAAGAAAATGAAAATTTATTTTTAAAACTTCTAAAATAACTTAAAAATTGTATAAAAACTAAAAAAATGTCTTTTTGTGATTTTCTATTAATTAAATACTAATTATATTAATTAAACTATTTAAAATATTTTAAATTACTAATTATACTAAAATGACTTAGAAAATTATTGAAAAATCTATAAAACTAATTAACCATCACAGGAATCCTAAAAAATTATAAAAAGTTTCTAAAAATTATATTTAGACTATTTTACTAATTATTTACTTATTTATTAATCAATATCTAATTTAACTAAATTAATTAAGAAAAATAGAAAATGAATAGTATAAATTCTAGAAAAATTCCTACAATTATTTTATAACTTATAAAAGCTAGGAAAAATATAAAAACTAGGTACTACTTTATAAAAACTAATTTTTCTATTTAATACTTAATTATTAATTAATTATTACTAAAACTAATATTAAATCTAATTAATACCAAAAGACAATATAAAATTCTGGAAAAATTTATAAAACTACTTTAATATAAACTAAAATTAAGAAAAATATAAAAATGCAAATTTCTTAAAATAAAGCTAAAAAGGAAAATTAAAAAGATAAATAATATTAAATAGAAACTATCACTTAATTTTATTTTGGATTTTTATGATTTTTCTTTTGGAAAACTATTTTATACTTAAAACAAAGAACTTTTGTAAAAACAACTTTTCTATAACTTAAAAATAACCAAAATGGACACATAAAGCTAAAACATTTGACTTTCTTTGACTTTTGAAGGAAATGAGCCTCTGTGGGGCCCACTGTAACACCCCCAAAATACCGCAGTGAAAGACTGTGTCACTGGGGTGGTACTTCATAATACAAAGTACAAGTTATAGAAAACGAACTCTAAATGAGACGTTTTGAAAAGTTACCATTCGATGAATGAATTCAAAGTTACAAACATGAGATTCCAAAGTATGATACATAAATGTATACAAAATGTTTTGAATGGTAAATGATAAAAGCGTAAGTCTTCAGAATATGCAGCTTGACTCTAAGTTCCACGCACTAGCTATCACCTTACTAACCTGAGATAAACATGCTAAAGTGTCAACAAAATGGTTGGTGAGTTCATAGAGTTTGTCTTAAAACAGTTGAAAAGCCTTAAAGAATGTTCACACAGTAAAGGCATTGTGAATCCACTCAGTTGCAAGTCCCGCCATAAGAGACTTGCAACCTGTGTGTTCACAACCCACTGCTAAAATATGGTTTATACAATGCACTCTTAATGTAAAGTATAAAATGCCTACTGCCACATAGATTTAGATTTCAGGATTATATTCACCCATGGTCGCGTCATTTTGGACCCATAGGCGGGGAACCACCATCCCAAATAGTACGTGTCACCCAACGTCGCGTCATTTTGGACAAGGGTGGGGGTGTTGTCCCATACTAGTACTATCAATACCTCTCCGAAAGCATAGAGTATTGTGTATGCACGTAAATACGAATCTTGTATTTAAATTAAGCAAGTATAGTGTAACAAGTATGTATAACGCAATCAAGTATAATGCCAATCAAGTATAACACAATCAAGTATAAATGTTTAAGAGTATTTGTACAAGTAAGCAAGTAGTTGTGCATGTATCTCCCCCCAAAAGTTAAAACAACTATGAAAAAGTAGGGGCTATGACTCACCTTAAGTCTATGTAACGAGAAATGAAAGTGGTAGTTGAATCGCGAAAGTCTCTAAGAGCAGCCTATAATAGAACGTTGCGACTTAGGTTTGGAGTAATGTCTAAGAATACGAAGAATTTCCTGTATATGTCTTGCATAATGTTCATGATGTAGTACTTAGTATATAGTGTAAGTCTTTGAATATAAATGGTTTATGAAACATGTATAGGTTGTACATCTCTTACTACCGTTCGGGCCGACATAATTCAGAAGTCATGGAGTAAACGTTCGAGGATCCAGGACACTTTAATTCATAAATCCACAACTCATCTCGACGGCTTACTTAATGAACTCCTCACATGAGGCTCCCTACTATTGTAGTATTTGATAACATATATATAAGTTTTTGATCTTTAAAAGTTATATGGTCTTTAGCCGTGGCTTTGCCATGACCTTGGTCATTGTTACCATGGTCTTGAGACTCAACCTTGGCTTTAGCCATGGTTGTGGTCTTGGCTTTAGGTCATTAGACCTCTTGGTCTTAGTAAATCATAACTATTATATAGTGACTTTAGTCTAAAAATGGGTTGTTAAGAATTTGAAGAAAATTATCACTCAGAAAGCGTTTTCAGGGCTCGAGCTTCTTTAATCCTGAACGAAAACGTCGTTTTGGACAACTTTCATGTTTTAATTTTTTGATGAATCGGACCAGAAGGGTGACATTCAAAATGGCAGAATGCAAACAGTAGGGTATTGGCAGTTTCGGCGTTTTGGTTTCGCTAACTTCAAATGGTCATAACTTTTGACTCGGGTACTCGTTTTGGGTGATTCAAATTGCTATGTTTTCCTTGTTAAGTCCTATTTAACAGTAAGTAAGTGTCAAATATTATAGTTGTACTATTTTGGTCATGGTTCTCCATAAAAGTCACTAGTTTACTTGTTTAAACAACATAAGTTAACATATACATACCATAACTTGTTTTATTAGTTTTTATACATCATGAACATAATACAAAGACCATATATAGCATGAAAGAAACATAATAAGTATGAAAATGATATGGAACAAGAAAGTGTATAAGGGTTTCTTACAACTTTTGGCTTTCTCTTAAGAAAGGAAGTCAAGTATGAACTAGGACACTAAACCTATGCTTGTAAATCCTTTACCACAACTCTTGTAACCCTTGCTAGCCTTGATCTAACCCTTGTGAAAATCATTTAACTTCAGCCCTAGTAACCTTGTGTAGCTCCTAAATCAACCATGGAATCACCAAACAAACTTGAGAACTAGGTAGAGAATACTAAGACCTTGAACTCTTATGTGTAACTTAAAGTTTGAAGATCAAAGGATCATAGTGCTAGAGATTTGTTGTGTGTCATTTTTATTGATGAAGAAAGAAAGGAGAATGAGTTTTCTAAGTCATGTGTGATCATTTATATAGGCTAGGATGAGGAGGTTAGGAAAGTGTTAGGAAAGTTCCTAAACTTGGTGACCAAGTTGTAAATAAGTATGATCTAATGGCTAAAGTCATGAGATGAAGCCACAAGTGTGAATCCCCCCCCCTAAATGGTGGTTCATAAGTGATAAGGGTGACTAGATGATGACTCTTGGTGCTATCTTACTTAGTTTGTGCATTTTGACTCCGTAAAATGCTAACCGTAAGTTATTAAGCCACGAAACGTAAAACCGGGTATCCTAAAAATATGAAACTTGAAAGTATGGTTAAACATGTCAATATACTCCATAATAAAATATAAAATGAGTGGCAGGTTCTATTGGGTTGCTCAAACCCTGCTAAAACTGGAAACACGGGTATAAAACGCATAATTCGCGTAAAACGCTGAACTGGAAAACGTAAAATTCCAAAACTTTTGGAATTGTCATAAAATGAGAGAAAATCATATTTCTATTGTTTATAATGTTTTATGGACATATCGGGATGCTGGAATGACATTTAAACCTAAAAGTAAATCTCGGACACGGCTTCGTGATTTTTGCAGAAATGATCCGACGAGTGTGAAATTCTCGGATTATCATTAAAATAGTTTAACTTACGAGAATATGAAATAAAAATTTTGGATGTGAATAGTAAAAGTAAATAGTAAAAAGTGAATAGTAAAAAGTGAATAGTAAAATTTTCGGGAATAAAAGTTAACCTGAAAATGTGAATTGTTACAGTCTCTACCCCTTAAGGAGAACTTCGTCCCGAAGTTCAGTTGATGTTAACTACTTATGGTGTGTCTAAGAGAATTTGGGGTTTCAGGATCTCTAAAATAGTGGTGTTCACTCTGATTCGTCTAAGGTTGTGGTTAAGGAGTTCTATCGGCTACAATTAAGCCCACTTATTTATAACTCATTACTTACATAAAGAAGCGTCCAAATTTATGTAAGTAAGGGATCATAAACTTATGGTCCCTAAAATAGTGGTGTTCACTCTGATTCGTCTAAGGTTGTGGTTAAGGAGTTCTATCGGCTACAATTAAGCCCACTTATTTATAACTCATTACTTACATAAAGCAGCGTCCAAATTTATGTAAGTAAGGGATCATAAACTTATGGTTCGATGATTTAAAATTTCTTTATTTAAATGAAGAGGCGTCCCAATTCATTTAAATAAGGAGATTCTAAATCATCCTACTTAAGAATTTCCGACACAAAATCCGCCTTCTGAGGCCGATAGTAAGATAATCAAGTCATCAAATCCCTAAAGCTAAGCAATAATATTATTTAACTCAAATCTTGTGTCTCATCAAACAAGAACTGTCACAAGATCAAGTTAAATAATTAGTTATTACTGAGCTCCATGTTTTTAATGACTCGGCTAATCTCTGGGGTTTCTTATAATACTAAAGTCACATCATCTAATAACGTCGACCTAAACCAACAACTACCAAAAAGCGTATGTGTATGTAGTGTGTGTAAGGCAAATAAAGAGGAGAGTCTTAACGTATATAGCAGTTATAGTCTAGGCACTAAATGCAACCTAGTTCTCTATAACCAAGGCTCTGGTACCAATCTGTAACACCCCCAAAATACCGCAGCGGAAGACTGTGTCACTGGGGTGTTACTTCATAATACAAAGTACAAGTTATAGAAAACGAACTCTAAATGAGACGTTTTGAAAAGTTATCATTCGATTAATGAATTCAAAGTTACAAACATGAGATTCCAAAGTATGATACATAAATGTATACAAAATGTTTTGAATGGTAAATGATAAAAGTGTAAGTCTTCAGAATATGCAGCTTGACTCTAAGTTCCACGCACTAGCTATCGCCTTACTAACCTGAGATAAACATGCTAAAGTGTCAACACAATGGTTAGTGAGTTCATAGAGTTTGTCTTAAAACAGTTGAAAAGCCTTAAAGAATGTTCACACAGCAAAGGCATTGTGAATCCACTCAGTTGCAAGTCCCGCCATAAGAGACTTGCAACCTGTGTGTTCACAACCCACTGCTAAAATATGGTTTATACAATGCACTCTTAATGTAAACTATAAAATGCCTACTGCCACATAGATTTAGATTTCAGGATTATATTCACCCATGATCGCGTCATTTTGGACCCATAGGCGGGGAACCACCATCCCAAATAGTACGTGTCACCCAACATCGCGTCATTTTGGACAAGGGTGGGGGTGTTGTCCCATACTAGTACTATCAATACCTCTCCGAAAGCATAGAGTATTGTGTATGCACGCAAATACGAATCTTGTATTTAAATTAAGCAAGTATAGTGTAACAAGTATGTATAACGCAATCAAGTATAATGCCAATCAAGTATAACACAATCAAGTATAAATGTTTAAGAGTATTTGTACAAGTAAGCAAGTAGTTGTGCATGTATCTCCCCCAAAGAGTTAAAACAAGTATGAAAAAGTAGGGGCTATGACTCACCTTAAGTCTATGTAACGAGAAATGAAAGTGGTAGTCGAATCGCGAAAGTCTCTAAGAGCAGCCTATAATAGAATGTTGCGACTTAGGTTTGGATTAATGTCTAAGAATATGAAGAATTGCCTATATATGTCTTGCATAATGTTCATGATGTAGTACTTAGTATATAGTGTAAGTCTTTGAATATAAATGGTTTATGAAACATGTATAGGTTGTACATCTCTTACTACCGTTCGGGCCGACATGGAGTAAACGTTCGAGGAGCCAGGACACTTTAATTCGTAAATCCACAACTCATCTCGACGGCTTACTTAATGAACTCCTCACATGAGGCTCCCTACTATTGTAGTATTTGATAACATATATATAAGTTTTTTATCTTTAAAATTTATATGGTCTTTAGCCGTGGCTTTGCCGTGACCTTGGTCATTGTTACCATGGTCTTGAGACTCAACCTTGGCTTTAGCCATGGTTGTGGTCTTGGCTTTAGGTCACTAGACCTCTTGGTCTTAGTAAATCATAACTATTATATAGTGACTTTGGTCTAAAAATAGGCTGTTAAGAATTTGAAGAAAATTATTACCCAGAAAGCGTTTTCAGGGCTCGAGCTTCTATGATCCTAAACGAAAACGTCGTTCCGGACAACTTTCGTGTTTTAACTTTTTGATGAATCGGACCAGAAGGGTGACTTTCAAAATGGCAGAATGCAAACAGTAGTGTATTGGCAGTTTCGGCGTTTTGGTTTCGCTAACTTCAAATGGTCATAACTTTTGACTCGGGTACTCGTTTTGGGTGATTCAAATTGCTATATTTTCCTTGTTAAGTCCTCTTTAACAGTAAGTAAGTGTCAAATATCATAGTTGTACTATTTTGGTCTTGGTTCTCCATAAAAGTCACTAGTTTACTTGTTTAAACAACATAAGTTAACATATACATACCATAACTTGTTTTACTAATTTTTATACATCATGAACATAATACAAAGACCATATATAGCATGAAAGAAACATAATAAGTATGAAAATGATATGGAGCAAGAAAGTGTATAAGGGTTTCTTACAACTTTTGGCTTTCTCTTAAGAAAGAAGTCAAGTTTAATGATTCACTAAACTTACAAAGCTCATAAACAACTTAAATAGAACTTAATGAAACAGGATTTAACAACATTTAACAAGATTAAGCAAAATTGTCAATTTTACTTAAGAATGCAAAATTTGAATTCACAAAAGAAGACTTCAAATTAACTGTTTAGAAACTTGAAAGTAACAATATTAAACTGAAATTACATTTTTAGAACTAAGATTACAAGCTTGAACAGGAAATTACAATAAAACGATATTCTACACTATACTACAACTAAATTAACTACTAACTAACACTTCTTTCTTCTTTTTTTCTTCACTCTTATAGCCCAGTATGGGTCCCACTTTAAATCCCAGCAACTTGCTTGTCTTTTGGGTCACCTTTGCTCTCTCTTCATTTTTGGCGGCAAAAGATTAAACTTGCAAATTGCTCTGTAACAGATGCCATAGGGGGGGTGATATGATTGGTGTTGGGAAGTGAAATTGGGAAGGGATAAGGGTGGTGGATGCAAGTGGTGGTGAAACCACTGGTTTTGGAGAAGTGGTATAGTCGCAGTGGTGGTGGTTTTGGAGGTAAAGGGAGGGTCAAACCAGGGGTTGACCTGGTGGGTATAATAAAAAAACGGGGTAGGCTTTTGTTTTACTTTGGGCTTGGGAGTGGGCTGGACAAAAGGGTGGGCAGGTTTAGTATTTGGATTGGATTTTGGGTTTAGATAATAATAGGGTCCATTTGGTTTAGTACTAGGAAATTACGAGGACCAAAATGTAAAATCTGAAAATCGAGGGACCTAATTTGTAAATTCACCAAAATATTCCAAGGACTATTTTTGCCATGTTAGAGTACCCCAAGGATCATAAATGTAATTTCCCAATTTTTGCATTCCCAAGGACTAAATCTGCCAATACAGAAACTTCAGGGACCAAATCTGAAAATTCCCCAAACTTTCTAACCAAGGACCAAACCTGCCATAAAAGATTAGTGTAAGGAAAAAATTTGTTTTTCTCAAAATTTTAATATCCCAGGGACCATTTTTGACAATTTTCCAAACTTCAGGGACTAAACTTGACATTTTGTGAAACTTTGCACCAAATGACTAATTATGTAACTTTTTGATTTTAAAGGACCTTTGGTGACTTTTTCAAGTTTTTAGAACAACCAGGGACTAGATTTGACAATTTTTGAAAGTTGAGGGACTGAAACTGCCAATTTTGCAAACTTTGTACATTTTTCATCTGTTTTTTATTATTTTGCATTTGAAACATATAAAACACATTCCTCGGATATTTTCACTATTTTGATGCAATATTGAGTGTTTTTAGATGGTTTGGCAGCTCAGAAAAGGTAAAAATGATGAGTATTTACACACTCATCAATCCCCCACACTAAAACATTGCTAGTCCCTAGCAATCTTTTGAGAAAAACTTGATGGATTTGAAACTCTCTTTACCAAAAGCCATCACTTCTGGAGTAGCCAGGTGTAAGAACTGTAGCACACCTGATAACCGTGTGATTTTGAGCAAACCACCAGCTGTCAACGGATTTGATTAGTCTTTACCAAAGGCCGTTTGCTTCTGGACTAGCCAGCATCTTGATGGACTAAGTCAACATCTTGGTGAGCTGATTACCAATTATAGATTTTCCACTGCCTTTACCACAAGCCATAATCTTGTGGGCTAGCCAACTCATTCGCTTTTGAGGATATGGGGAGTTGAGGAACCATACAATTTTTGGCAAATTGCAAGCCATCAACGGGTTTGAGATGTCTTTACCAAGAGCCGTTTGCTCCTAGACTAGCCAATCCATTTGTCTTTTAGACTTTGGCCGACTGATTACCACAAAAAATTTTGAACTTTAGTGAAAAAAATTTTGAAAAATTTTGGTCAAAACCGGGGGTACTATAAGGTAAAATGTGATAACATTCGCTAGAATAGCGAAATACCCCCCACACTTAGGATGAATATTGTCCTCAATATTCAAAGTCCCGGCTATTATGCCGACATTTTGAACATAAAAGGGAAACATTACGAGCGAAATGTGGAAACACAATTTTGTTTTTCACTTTTGTAACCATAGTAGGGGTAATTCCCCCACACTTAGGGTGAAAACCCTATAAGCATGCTACTGTTTTTGTTTACCGAGTCGCTAGCTTGACTCGCCCCCGAATTCATTTGTCCTCGGGGAAGCATGATGTGGAAGGAGCAATCTCAATCGGACTTTCATTCAAGATGTTTGGACAAACATTTGAAGCACGTGAAAGTTCCACACCGATGAGATAAGTATCCGGCTCAAGATAATGATACATGAAAATGCCGGGGTCAAAGATGGTATCTTCATTCCCGAAGGAGTGAAGAAGAGAGGAAGTCACCTTATAGGTGAAGAAAAGGAAGAAAACCATGATGAAAATCATGATTTGATTTTCTTCCTCGAGATCTGGCTCCGTAGCCTGAATTTGGATTGCAAGGGTTAAGCTCGTAAATATCCCGGGAGGGTGGGTGGGAATTTGCAAATCCTCATGATTGAGTGCATCTCCCCCCGGGCTATCAAACTCCGGAGGAGTCATGATATGATGAGTGAGTTCACCGAAGAACTCCTCATGAAGAGAATTATTCACAAGATGTGAATCTGTGAATTCATGTTCCGGAATAGACTCATCACAATCCTCATTCTGAATATCAAAGAGTGGATTATCATAAATCAAAGTGAATTCAAATTCGAATTCAAATAGAGGATTGGTGAGAGTAGTATTGAATGCTTCGGGAACAAAGAGATTAACATTCTCTATTGGACTGTTAGGATCAGAAGTGAGTGACAGATCATGGTTTAAGAGATTTTCACTTTCGGTTTCGGAGTTAATGAGACCATCATCACTTCCTGTTGGAAGTGAATTGATTTTGGTGATCTCCTCAAGAAGATGATCAGCATCAATATGTGGAATTGATGCCTCAACATACTCGATGTCTCCATAAGATGCACAATCTTCGCTACAATCGGAAAAAATCTCAAATTGAGCTTTTGGACACTCAAGAGGGGAAGGTAAATCACACATATGATCAGAAGTTCCCTGTGACTCTCTTGGGATTGGGATAAGGTTCTCAGCACTAGACTTTATGAATTCGTCCGATTCCTTTTTAAGAACAGTGCTAAGATGCTCATCCCCCATGTTCAGAGAGTGAGTGTGAACTTCGGGTGTGATAGCAGTTGATTGAGATGGAATCTCAACTGCTGGGATATCAACTGATGAACTTGATGAATCTTTTTGAATAATAACAATGTTATCTTCATCATCACTGTCATCATAGTCATCAAATAGAGCAGTATTGCGAATGTTAGCACGTATTTTAGCTGCTCGTTGCTCAGCCAGTAATTCTTCCATGCTTTTTCCAGATTCTCGTTCTTCAGCAAGTAATTCTGCCATAGTTTTCCCACGAGAATTTGGAATGAGTGGGGGTGTGGATGTGTCAAAACCGGAAGGTTGACATTGAAAATTATCACGAGGACCCCCACAATATGCACAAGAAGAACTTGGAGTATGGCGGAGTGAAATATTAGCTAACTCCTCCTTAAGTTCTTTAAGTTTTTCAAGAACCTCTAAAAAGTCTTGCTGGATTTGAGGAGTTGCTTGGATCATTTGGTACTGTAGAGGTGGGTCTTGATACGAAGAGTCAAAATTGAAACAAGGAAATGGATTCCTTGTTTGACAATCAGAGCTAAAGTGTGGACCTCCACAGTACTAACAACAGTTGAACTGATGTGGTTGTGAGTCATATGTGCTGTAGTCATAATTGTTATCAGGAAACTGCTCATAGACAAGCGTGTTTCCTGATTGACAATCAGAACTGTAGTGTGAACCACCACAGTACTCACAACAGTAAAACTGCTGAGTCTCATGGTGTGGTAGCTGATGGAATAAATCAGTTGTGTCATGGTAGGAATAGGGATTCTGGTTATAGACAGACCCGTTTCCTGACTCTACCATGCCACAACTGGGGCAATTACCACCATTATGAGGATTACCACACCATTGACAAATCAGAAGGTGTGGATGAGACATAGAAAGAATCAAAAGGTTTGGGAGGGTAAGGAATGAAGAATCAAAAAGGTAGGAGGGTAAAGATGGATATTTTTGGGATTTTTGAGAAACATTTTTTAAGAAAGAAAATCTTTTTGTGTTTTTTTTGTGTTCGTTGAAAACTGATTTAAAATGTTTTCAGGAACAGTTTTGTTTTTGATAATAAGATAATATGAACAAAGGTGGATAAATATACAAATGGATGACTTCCAAAATCACTAATACGCAAAACCGTTTAAAATACGTGCACAACCTCCCCGGCAGCGGCGCCAAAATTTGATTGATCCCAAACGGTCAACCTAAACTGACCAGGGATGGTCAACAAGGTCAAACAGCCTAGAGTCAATGCTCCACGGAATATAGTGGTTTCCCCGGGTCGTTATGTCCCGACGAGGTGTGGATGGTATAAAAACGGGTTTGTGATCGGGTGAATTTGAATGGGAAGTAACCAGATAAAGATTTGGATTTGTTTACACTACTGGAAGGATTAGGAATAACAGTATTAACAATTACGGGAAACAGAAATGTATAAACGTAAACCAAATTAAAATCAGACACGATTGCGTGCTGAGAAAAAGGTGAGTTTTAATGAAAGATAAACTACAGGGGATGAAAATGAAACTTTTACAAACTTAAAATTAAAAGAAAATGAAATTAAAAAGAAAACTATTTTCTTTTGATTATTTTATTATTTTATATTAATTAAAACTATTGAATTACTTATTATTAAAATTTAACTTATACTAAATATAATATAATATTAAATAAAAACTAAGAAAATGAAAGTTTATTTTTAAAACTTCTAAAATAACTTAAAAATTATATAAAAACTAAAAATATGTCTTTTTGTCTTTTTGTGATTTTCTATTAATTAAATACTAATTATATTAATTAAACTATTTAAAATATTTTAAATTACTAATTATACTAAAATGACTTGGAAAATTATTGAAAAATTTATAAAACTAATTAACCATCACAGGAATCCAAAAAAATTATAAAAAGTTTCTAAAAATTATATTTAGACTATTTTACTAATTATTTACTTATTTATTAATCAATATCTAATTTAACTAAATTAATTAAGAAAATTAGAAAATGAATAGTATAAATTCTAGAAAAATTCCTACAATTATTTTATAACTTATAAAAGCTAGGAAAAATATAAAAACTAGGTACTACTTTATAAAAATTAATTTTGCTATTTAATACTTAATTATTAATTAATTATTACTAAAACTAATATTAAATCTATTTAATACCGAAAGACAATATAAAATTCTGGAAAAATTTATAAAAATACTTTAATATAAACTAAAATTAAGAAAAATATAAAAATGCAAAGTGCTTAATAAAAAGCTAAAAAGGAAAATTAAAAAGATAAATAATATTAAATAGAAACTATCACTTAATTTTATTTTGGATTTTTATGAATTTTCTTTTGTAAAACTATTTTATACTTAAAAACAAAGAAGTTTTGTAGAAACAACTTTTCTATAACTTAAAAATAACCAAAATGGACACATAAAGCTAAAACATTTGACTTTCTTTGACTTTTGAAGGAAATGAGCCTCTGTGGGGCCCACAGAGGTGGACTATGGTTTAAACTAGCTAAGTGAACTTTAATAAGCAAGAAAAACAAGTTAGGACCTCTGAATAAGCTAATAAGCATGAAAATAAGCACTTGAAATCTAGGCTCAACCCAGAAATGGGACAACTTTTGATGGCCAATAAATGTGGCTCCCAGTGAGCTTAAGCTTCAACCAAAGCTTGGAATGGGTAGAGGGCCAGCTTGTGAATCTAAGGAACCAAGAAGCTAAGTTTGGGACCCACTGGTGAGGTCTGTGGGACCCACCAAAGTGGGTGGCAGAGGGGTGTTTTGCTGTGCAGCAGGGGCCTGCAGCCCTGTTTGGGGGGTTGTGGGGCCTACAGAAAAATTCACAAAAATATAGAGAGTGTGGGATTTCAAAGTTTAGCTGGGGGGGCTACAAGTCCTGAAAATTTCAAGGCCTGAAACCTAACACAAAATTCTCAAAAATTCTTGCAATTTTTGAGATTTTTACCAAATGGGTAATTTTGACTTTTTATGAAATCTACTCTAGTTGACTAAAATGAACTTTGATTGATCTCTAATGATTGAAAATAAGTTTTTAAGCTGAAATGAAATGAGATTAAGCTATTATACCTACTTATGCTACTATATCTATGACTATGTACTTTACTACTTATCTAATGTATGCATCAATTAAGATTAAAAGTGATTTTTGACTTTTGGTGAAGGAGTGGTGTATTTTATGACTTACTTGACTTAATTAAACCTAATGAAGCATGTTACAACCAAAATCAACAATAAAGAACTAATGCACAGTGGTGAAAACCACTGTGCCAAACACTCCTGAAATGAGCTATTACACTAACTTATTTGGTTTTTTAACTTATGCCTACTAATTTTATATTAGAAATAGATTAAATAACAACTATTAAAGCTAATGGAACATAAATCAAACACTAATAACAACCAGAACATGAAAATGCAATTTGGACTAAATGTAAGCAGTTAGAATGAGATAATGATGAATATGGAAAACTAGTGAACAAGCTATCAATCTTAAGCAATAATCTAACTCCCAAACATCAAAGAAACACAAAATAAGACAAATAAGCACTAAATAAGGTAGTCTACGGTAAAATGCAAAAATGTAAATTAAGGCTTACAAGAGCATCCGGTTGAGAAACAAGTAACCAAGGGATCAAATCAGAACCTAATGCCTCCCTTGAGGCTCTAAAACCTTGAGAATCCAAAATCCACATGCTCTCTTGCTTCTTTCTTCTTTGAAACTGAATTTTTTATTTATTAACTATTTTTCTTGTATTTTCTTGAATTTTTAGTTAAACTGATTTAAAACAAGTTTAATGATTCACTAAACTTACAAAGCTCATAAACAACTTAAATAGAACTTAATGAAACAGGATTTAACAACATTTAACAAGATTAAGCAAAATTGTCAATTTTACTTAAAAATGCAAAATTTGAATTCACAAAAGAAGACTTCAAATTAACTGTTTAGAAACTTGAAAGTAACAATATTAAACTGAAATTACATTTTTAGAACTAAGATTACAAGCTTGAACAGGAAATTACAATAAAACGATATTCTACACTATACTACAACTAAATTAACTACTAACTAACACTTCTTTCTTCTTTTTTTCTTCACTCTTATAGCCCAGTATGGGTACCACTTTAAATCCCAGCAACTTGCTTGTCTTTTCGGTCACCTTTGCTCTCTCTCCATTTTTGGCGGCAAAAGATTAAACTTGCAAATTGCTCTGTAACAGATGCCATAAGGGGGGGGGGGGGGTGATATGATTGGTGTTGGGAAATGAAATTGGGAAGGGATAAGGGTGGTGGATGCAAGTGGTGGTGAAACCACTGGTTTTGGAGAAGTGGTATAGTAGCAGTGGTGGTGGTTTTGGAGGTAAAGGGAGGGTCAAACCAGGGGTTGACCTGGTGGGTATAATAAAAAAACGGGGTGGGCTTTTGTTTTACTTTGGGCTTAGGAGTGGGCTGGACAAAAGGGTGGGCAGGTTTAGTATTTGGATTGGATTTTGGGTTTAGATAATAATAGGGTCCATTTGGTTTAGTACTAGGAAATTACAAGGACCAAAATGTAAAATCTGAAAATTGAGGGACCTAATTTGTAAATTCACCAAAATATTCCAAGGACTATTTTTTCCATGTTAGAGTACCCCAAGGATCATAAATGTAATTTCCCAATTTTTGCATTCCCAGGGACTAAATCTGCCAATACTGAAACTTCAGGGACCAAATCTGAAAATTCACCAAACTTTCTAACCAAGGACCAAACCTACCATAAAAGATTAGTGTAAGGAAAAAATTTGTTTTTCTTAAAGTTTTAATATCCCAGGGACCATTTTTGACAATTTTCCAAACTTCAGGGACTAAACTTGACATTTTGTGAAACTTTGCACCAAATGACTAATTATGTAACTTTTTGATTTTAAAGGACCTTTGTTGACTTTTTCAAGTTTTTAGAACAACCAGGGACTAGATTTGACAATTTTTGAAAGTTGAGGGACTGAAACTGCCAATTTTGCAAACTTTGTACGTTTTTCATCTGTTTTTTATTATTTTGCATTTGAAACATATAAAACACATTCCTGGGATATTTTCACTATTTTGATGCAATATTGAGTGTTTTTAGATGTTTTGGCAGCTCAGAAAAGGTAAAAATGATGAGTATTTACACACTCATCATTGGTCCTTTGCAGCTTCTCTTGTTATGTCCCCTTGATTTGCACAACTCACAAGTGACTGTCTTGTTCTTCCTAAAAAGCTTTCTAGTGTTCACTAATGGTATGTTGCCACCTAAAGACTTCTTTCTTGCTTTATGTGGCCTACCAATCTGTGGATGATGTTTTGGAGGAAGGATACTTGTTGGAATGGGACATTTTAGCCACAAGCTCTTGTGTCTAATGGGATTGACGATGTGACTGTACACTTGTCTCCATGTTTGTAGCCTATAACATGGATGTACCTGGCTTTCAGGCAATCCTACCTCCATGTTATTGGTTGCCATGTTCCAATTACTTGCAACTGCATGATTACATGGCAACCCTGTCACTTCCCATTTTCTACAAGTGTAGGTCATGTTTTGCCAAAGGATGGATGACATTGTTTGGGTCTACACCAATTGCTATTAACAGTTGACCAATGAATGGTCCTTTCATAAATGTACCATCAAAGCCTAGAAATTGCCTTATACAAGCTTTGAACCCTTCCTTAGCAGCTCCCAAACATACATAGATCCTCTTAAAAACCCATGTTGGGCACATGATGAGGCGGAAAATGAACCGTTTTTAGGGGGTCATTTAAGCCGGAATTTGAATTTATTTGATCAAATATTGCCCTAAATCGTTTCTTTTGTGATTTTAGGTACTTTGGGAGAGAAATCTGGAAAAGGAAGCAATTCGGACGTTTTTGGAGAATAAAAGTGAAGAAAACGCCAAAGACTTAATTTTCCTTGCTGGGAACAGTAGGTGACGGCGTCAAGAAGAAATTCTTGACGGCGTCAAGAGTAATTTCCATAACGGCCCAGTACATATTTGACGGCGTCACAAGGTAGGGCGTCAAGAGGAAAATGCATGACGACCTGGAAATACATAACACTTGACGGCGTCAGATCTAGATCAAGCCAGTTCGAGGAGTATTTTGGCGGCGAGGTAACGGCGTCACAAAATTGTTCTTGACGCCGTCAGCCCCTATTTCCGATATATAGTTTTCTAATTTTCACATTAAAAAGAGAGGACTTTTGGAGAAACCCTAAGGCCGAACTTGGCACGAAATTTACAGGTTTTTCAAGGGCTCTTAGCCCTTGATACCTTTCATGTGTAATTAAGATAAGTGTTCTTTTAATTCAATCAATATGTCTATGTGTTGGTTGTCTATATCTTGTTCTTGTCTTAATTCCATCATGCAAGGCTAGATCTATCTTATGTTTGCTTGGATCTAATGAAACCTAGATGTTAATCATGTGTTGATTACTTGTTTATGGTTGTATTGGATGAATGAATTCGATGTTAGGCTTAAGAAAACTGGCAGATCTCCAAATTGTAACATGCTTGAACGTCTTAGGAAACATGAACTAACGTGCACTAGGTTTTATTGGTTGTATTTAATGCATGAGTAAATTCTAATGATCCCATATTAGGAGCTTCTTAGCCGGCTCGACATATGAGTGAAGTAGGCACTCATAGGATTGGGGAATTAAGTGCGCCACCCCATGAATGGTATTAAGGAATACAATCCGTCATCCACGCAACTATAACAAGTAATTAACGTGTAAAAGATATCTAGGGAGTAGTGAAATCTAAGTAAACACAATTTTCTCCACTTATTGCTCACAACCTTAGTTTAATTTAGTTTATTTTCATTTTTAGTATTTTATTTTGATTGCATCTTTAGTATTGGGTTAGTTGACTAGCAACTAATTCCGCCCAAATCCTTCAAACCCGAGATTTTTACTTGCTTTCTAAAAAATATAAAAAATACAAAAATAATCATCCCTCATCTTTAGAACTAGTATTTAGGTTTTCTAATCCTAGCGACACTATTCCTAGCTGAACGATCAATCCCCCGGTACTTGTCACTATACTATACTACAACGATCAGGTACACTGCCTGGTGGGGGTTGTAAGCTTCTCAAGATCCCTTGAGAGGTAAAACCTGGTGCGACTCCCACGTACATCAAGTTTTTGGCGCCGCAGCCTGGGGAATAGTTATTGTCTAGGTTAGAATTGCTTTTTATTAGGTCTACTTGCTAGATTCCTTTCTAGTAAGATTTTATTTTTATTTTTAGGTTTTCTTTAGTCTATCTTATTTCTTTGTGTCTTTGTTCGTAACTCTTCACCACCCGACATCATAGACGATGGGAACATTCTTGAACCCGTCATCCCGCCACAAGAAAACCCACCACTAGACCCCCTTAGGCCTCGAACCTTAGGAGAGTATTCCCGACCTAGCCACCAAGGCTACCGAAACACCATTGAGCTCACCGGAGCCAATGTGACCCCCTTGCGATCCGACATCATCCGGTTGGTGCAAAGCGGATGTGCATTCCATGGACTTCGTTCCGAAGATCCAAACCAACATCTTAAGGACTTCCTCAAAATCGTAGATTCCATAGACATAGGTGTTGAAACTAGAGAGACAACCCGATTATGCCTATTCCAATTCTCTCTACGGGATCAAGCTAGTCAATGGCTTGAGCGTTTACCTGCGGGATCCATCACCACATGGGATGATCTCACCACTCGTTTCCTTGCTCAATTTTTCCCACCGGGGAGAACTACTAAGCTTAGAAATGACATCTTGATGTTCCAACAACGTCAAAATGAATCTCTTTATGAAGCATGGACTCGTTTCAAGGACTTACTCCAAAAAGTCCCTCATCATGGTATAGATCTTTGGCTCCAAGTCCTTCAATGACTCCTCACCACTCACTTGGTCCGAGCATTTTCCAAGATTTGTCCGAGCATTTTCCAAACGCGAAGCATATCCTTCAATGACTCCTCACCACTCACTTGGTCCGAGCATTTTCCATCACAAGGCGTTCCTAGGCAAAGCTGTGAAGATGCTCTAAAAAAAATTCATTCTATCTCAAGAATTACAGCTCTCTACGCTCGAGGCTAAATTTAGACAACAGCAGGCTGATTTGAATAACAAGATTTGTAATCTGTTAACTGCTATCAAAGAGCATGTTGTTAATAAACCCATTCACATTGACGAGGTTAAGTCTGTTACCGTCATGAGTCCACCAACCTCCCCTGTGAAAATAAAAAGTCCTAGTAAGTTATTCAAAAATCTATCACCAAAAGGAAAAGAACCTGTTAACCCCCTAGGACCAATCCATTTCGTAAACACCATCACCACGATATCTGCTTCTACACCCAACCCAACCCAACAACAAACCAACAAAATTGGTCGTACAGCTAAAGAAGAGACCTCAAGGGTGGACCACGATTTGGCCAGAAGCCTTACCAACTCATTCGAGCAGTGCGCCGCACAAGTATCTAGCAAATCGGATGAAGGGGAAAAGAGACCGGAAGAACATACGAGAAATCCGACTAGGTTGGACAAATCTATTTTAGAAGAGCCTGAGAGAAAAATGGAGAATGTTACCAGCGGGAATAGCGATGGGATTAATGTAAGCAGCCCTAAAGTTTTTAAGATTTCCTGCACCATCGAGGGAAAGCTCTTAACCGATAGTCATATAGATCCTAGTTTCCCAGACAACATAATACCACTTTCCCTATCCCAAGAGGCCTTCCCAGAACACATTGTGTGCGAAAGAGTCAATAGTGCAAGGGTAATAAAAATTTTATCCATTACAATTGGAGAACTTGTTTACAATATTGACCTCACTGTGGTCAATGACGTGGACCCTCTCACCAATAAAACGTTAATCAACCTCGTTCTTGGGAAACCATTTATCAATGAATCAGGGGTGATCCTTGATGAGAAGGATGGTAGTGCATTATTCACCAATGGTGTTAAGAAGGTAAATTTTCATAGGGGTAATGAGGAGGTGTACGAGTATCGTCCCTCCCTTGAGGGGAATCTATATGGATCGAAGGATGGAGATTCGGGGATGATAAGACGGCGTGATCCGAATAATCTCAAAATCCCCTGCATGATCGGTCATAAGTACTTCGATAACATCTACATTAACGTATTCCTGCCAAAGAATTTTATGTCCCTATTCCATTATATCAATATCTGCAGATGGGGAATGATTTACAAGGGAGAGAAAGTAGTTGGTAAGGATCATGAAATCCAGGTGTTTGTAGGAAATATGGCATTCACTATGGAATTTACGATTGTGGACAATATAGAAGACTATGTCGACCCTAGATTATCACAAGTCATTTTTGGGGCGCCCTTTTGCGAGATCACTAATCTGATAATTGATGACCGGAACGGAATCATGACCTTCGCTGATGGAATTAGGAGGGTCTCATACCAAACGCCATACAAGAGAAGAGACCTTAAGGAAATCGATTGTGACGGGCTTGACAAGATAAGTTCCCAACTTATTTTGTGTGATGAAGATGTTCGGAGAGGGTGTAAGAACACTTCTGATTTATCATGTGGATTCTTTAGGGATGTTAGTAAGCTTAGTTCTAAGTATCGAAAAGATGTCTTCGAGTTCGAAGACCCAAAGTACTTACACTATGAAAGCGATACTAGTTTAGAAGACGACCTAGAGAATGGAACCAACGATGAGGTCACGTAGTAACTCATGGCCTTGAGTCTAGCTACAAGACTCGTAAATAAAGAAAAGCGCTTCTTGGGAGGCAACCCATGTTTTGTGTGATTTTATTTTGTTTGTTTGTTATTTGCTTCCGTATGCATGCTTTATTTTTATTGTTGGTTGATCATGTTTCCCAATTAAATAGTGGAAATACTTTACTTTGTTGTTTTGGCCTAGTCTTAACTCCACCTAAAAGTATTTTTGCAAAAGATAAGTGTAAGGGGAAACCCCAAATATGTTTTTAAGAAACAACCGATCATGATTCTCCACAATATTAAGTGAACATGTATATTCGTATGTGTTAGAGTCAAATGCTTGTATTGAGTCATAATGAAGTTTTGCAGGATTTTCCAGGCAGTAGGACCAAGTTTTTCCAGAAATTTTCCGGAAACTTAACATAAGAATTTCTGCAGGTCACTTCTGACGGCGTCAAGAATTTCTTCTTGACGGCGTCAAGTGTAAAAATCTGGAAATTTTACCGGTTTTGTTTTTCTAACGGAGTCTTATGGTTTTTGTGAATTATTAAGTTTTATAATCGCCAGGAAATCTGCAAAATTCATTCCACAAGCATTATATCTTATTTTGTTTTCTAGGATTTAGTAACTTATATAGGATGCCGCCGATTTTACGCGAGGTTGTCTTGTTTGTTTTCTCAGGTTTTACAGGTTATGTATGACAAGAAGATGATTTATATTCTGGAAGGGAAGCTTTGATTGTTCATTTTCTTGGAGGAAGATTTAACCTGGCCACCTTATTATCCATACCGAGCGAATCAGGGGAGTATTTGATTTCATTCTTTTTACTTTTTCACTTTTACATTCTTTACTTGAACATTGGGGACAATGTTCATCTTAAGTGTAAGGGGAGGGTAAAATGATGATACCTTACATATGCACTTTCGCTTGAGTTTGTTTTGTTTAAATGTAGATGTGTAATAAAACTATGAGAAATACTTGTTAGTGCAATTTTAGCGCCAAATTTAAAATTTTTTACAACATTTAGGAGTGAAACTTTAGCCATAGCAAGCGTCTCATGGATAGGAGATTGTATGACTAGCACATAACCGTATATTCAGAAAAATTTTCTACCCAAATATGTGAGGTACGCCTTTAGATTTGATAGGAAAAGCATTTATTATTAGTGCTTATGAGTGTACCGGTAGCATTTAGATTCTAGAACTTGCGTTAGTGATGCATCCCGAGACCGCTAGTGAGACTACATTCGTGTAGTAGGATTTACTACATGATAAGAGGCATTAGGATCACCCTTGTGTTAAACCCGTATCATAATTACTTGACCATTTAAGTCATGTTACTTGGCTAGTTAAGTCAACTAATTTTTCTCACACCTTAGCGTTGTACTCATTTTTAGTACACGAAACCCCTAGTACACCCCTCCGAGCCTACTTAAAGGAAGAATTTGTTACACCCCACTTAAATGTACAACCAAATCGCCTTAGCCTTCCGTGTATGCGCTCATTTTTAGTGCATTATTGTTATTTGTTAAACCCTAAGTTAACTTTCTAATTGATTACATGGTTGCTAAGTCGAGTCATATCCTTGTACATATTGTTTTGGGACGATTGGGACTCATGGGTAAAGTACTTATTTTATGGAGTAATGGGGAAGAACACCATATATTACCCCCATATGTGCGTTAATCTTAAAAGTGCTCCAAGTGTTTTGATTTTCTTAATTCGAGCCACTAGATTAGTTTATTGTAAAGTATGTAAAAATTCAAGTGTAAGGGGAATGTTCAACCCCTATGATGTATTATTTTGGATGGTAGGGTAAGAGTGTATGCAAAAAAAAATAATAAATAAATAAAAAAAAATCAAGAAAAAGAAAAAAAAACAGAAAAAGAAAAAAAGAAAAAAAAAACATACGGACTACCATCCCTTTTTATTCTATGTTCATTTTATGTTTTTGTTATGTTTGATTTATTAAGTCGAGTCTAGTCTTGGCTTAGCAACGCCACATTGTACATGTAATTAACCAAGATTGTTAGCTCGCCACCAGTAAAACTTCCTTTATCCAATAAAACCGTGTATTTCATATCCCTACACCTAACGTTACAACCCTTTAAAAGACCTCTTTGATAGTTTATCCTAGGTGCTTACGCCATGTGGTGGAGGTTTGATCCTTTCCCAAGCCTATGGTAATCTATTTTGCTATGACAGGTAGTGAGAGATATCTTCCGTTTCCATATTGTAATTTATACTTTATTACACCCGAGAGATGTGAGTATCTAAACACTATTTGTGAGGTGCTAATATATGACCTCCGTGCTTGTCTATTAGTCTTTAGTGGAACGATTATTTGTTGTAATTACTTTTATATTAGTGTTAAATGACCCCTAACTTGTATTTTGATTAGAATAAAAGTGAAGAAAACGCCAAAGACTTAATTTTCCTTGCTGGGAACATTAGGTGACGGCGTCAAGAAGAAATTCTTGACGGCGTCAAGAGTAATTTCCATGACGGCCCAGTACATAATTGACGGCGTCACAAGGTAGGGCATCAAGAGGAAAATGCATGACGGCCTGGAAACACATAACACTTGACGGCGTCAGATCTGGATCAAGCCAGTCCGAGGAGTATTTTGGCGGCGAGGTGACGGCGTTACAAAATTGTTCTTGACGCCGTCAGCCCCTATTTCCTATAAATAGTTTTCTAATTTTCACATTAAAAAGAGAGGAGTTTTGGAGAAACCCTAAGCCCGAACTTGGCACGAAATTTACAGGTTTTTCAAGGGCTCTTAGCCCTTGATACCTTTCATGTGTAATTAAGATAAGTGTTCTTTTAATTCAATCAATATGTCTATGTGTTGGTTGTCTATATCTTGTTCTTGTCTTAATTCCATCATGCTAGGCTAGATCTATCTTGTGTTTTCTTGGATCTAATGAAACCTAGATGTTAATCATGTGTTGATTACTTGTTTATGGTTGTATTGGATGAATGAATTCGATGTTAGGCTTAAGAAAACTGGCAGATCTCAAATTGGTAACATGCTTGAACGTCTTAGGAAACATGAACTGACGTGCACTAGGTTTTATTGGTTGTATTTAATGCATGAGTAAATTCTAATGATTCCACGTTTGGAGCTTCTTAGCCGGCTCGACATAGGAGTGAAGCAGGCACTCATAGGATTGGGGAATTAAGTGCGCCACCCCATGAATGGTATTAAGGAATACAATCCGCCATCCACGCAACCATAGTTTCGAAAGGCTCAAGGCGCACTAAGGCGCAAAGGGGGGCAAAGAGCCTCGAGTCGAGGCGCATTCTAAGGCGCGGGATTCATGAATGCGAGGCGCACTAAATACATTAAGGTTTTTATAACATGTGTGACCATTTATGTAGCTTAAATAACACAAAATAACATTAAAATACTAATACATGACACATATTGTCATTTTAAAGATTAAAATTGATCATTTGTCACTTCTCAAACGGATCAACTCTTTCGTTTGATGACTTATATAGAGATTAAAATCTATATCAGACTAAATATGCTTGTATCCTACACTTGTAGACTTACATATAAAATAGCTCACAATTTAACCCAAAATATCAAGCAAGCAGCGTATTAATATTCAAGGCACAATGCCACATTTTCATGATAATATGTCATAAAGAAAATACTTAATAAAACAAAGTAACTTCTTAAATAAAATTTCAATCAGTAAAATAAACATAAAATCAATTCAAATTTACAAATCATACAAATACTCACCATATGACTTAAAAGGCCCATGCATATAACTTATAAGGCCTGTGTATCTTATCTTAATATTTAGAAAAAAAAAGTCCAAAAACCCGTTACATCTCCGAGGCGCAAAAATCCCCAAGGCGCAAAGGCGCAAAAATCCCCAAGTCGCGTGATTTTTGTGGGATTCATGCATGTCGTGAGCCTCGATCCAAAAAAATCCCTAAGGCTAGAGCCTCGTGCGATTTAGCGCCTAGGCGCGCCTTAGGCGCGATTTTTAAAACTCTACACGCAACTATAACAAGTAATTAACGTGTAAAAGATATCTAGGGAGTAGTGAAATCTAAGTAAACACAATTTTCTCCACTTACTGCTCACAACCTTAGTTTAATTTAGTTTATTTTCATTTTTAGTATTTTATTTTGATTGCATCTTTAGTATTGGGTTAGTTGACTAGCAACTAATTCCGCCCAAATCCTTCAAACCCGAGATTTTTACTTGCTTTCTAAAAAATATAAAAAATACAAAAATAATCATCCCTCGTCTTTAGAACTGGTATTTAGGTTTTCTAATCCTAGCGACACTATTCATAACTGAACGATCAATCCTCCGGTACTTGTCACTATACTATACTACAACGATCAGGTACACTGCCTGGTGGGGGTTGTAAGCTTCTCAAGATCCCTTGAGAGGTAAAGCCTGGTGCGATTCCCACGTATCAGCATATATGGTCCGCTTCACTTTAAAATCCAATTCTAACAGCTGTGTTATGATTGGTATGTTGGAACTCCATAACATAATCCCTCAACTGTTTATATTGAAGAGTGAAATCACCTTTAATTTGTTCAACTGCTTTAGCTTTTGCCCTAAATGCCATCATCCTAGACACCTCCAACCCAAATTTCTTTTGTAAATGTTCTTAAATAGCCCTCACTGGTACTTTTGGGTTTGTCTCAATTTTATCCATAATATCTTCTAAAAGAAAGTCAGTAGTGCAATACTTTATCTTCCTAGATTGTATAAATTTACGTGTATAATCAAATGTTTTCACCTTCCATGTATCATCTTGTAATTTGGATACATGTAAAACCCAAGGGCATTGATTGTCTGCTAGTTTTCTCAATTTAGGTTTCCCACCCACCTTTTTTGACTTTGCCTGCTTTAATGGACTCTCATAACCCCTACTTGATCCAATTTTCCTTTTTGTCCATTTCACCTTTTGACTTGACTCACCTGCTGGATTTGACTGATGTGCTTGACTAGGCCCAACATCACTTGGCCCAACTTCTTCTTAACTATTTGGAAACACAGGAATTATCCCTTTGCATTCATCCCTTACTCTAACTTTGTCATTCTTCTTTAGATGAGCTATCTCCTAGTTTCAATGGAGTGTTTATGAATCAAATCTTTTACCTCAGTAGAACTAGTAAATTCTTGCACAACATGAAAATTAAGCTTTTGAACTCTACCATCTACAAACTGATTCTGTTTCCTAAGCTTTTAAAGTTTTCTTGTCCTAATCCTGTCTAATGGATCTTCATCAGAAGCACTTTCAAACTCATCATTATTTACCATCAATTCCAATCTTAGTATTAAATTCCTCATCTGCATTAAATTCCAGTCTATCCTCATTTCCCATTGTCTTAGCATTATGTTCTGTCAAAATCTTCCATGTCAACTTGTACATCAACATACTCATTTTCCTTATCTAGTAACGCATCATTGTCACTGACTTCACCATCCCTGTTTTCATTCTCTGTTACATCTACTTCTTCATCATCCTCTATTGCCACCCTTTTACCTTTACCAAGACATTCAGTTGTAGCATTCTTTGTTACATTTACTGGTTCATCATCTAAACCAAAAAAAAATGATCAAAGTTATCTTCTCCCATGAAAGGATTAGACACAGAGTAGAAATCCTAGGAAAACTCAGTTTGGGTTGTAGTCTTAGGCTGACTGCTTTCACATTCTTCATTCCTAGAACTACCTTCACCAGTCACATTTGCATTTTTATCTTTCCATTCTAACATTAATTTCTTTGCACAAGAGCCAGAAACTGATTTGCTAGGTTTCTTGTTACTAGATTATGCATTTTTAGGTTTCTCACGATCTGGCAGTTCCACAATGAAACACCTATTAGATGGTGTGTTATAAGCAGCCTCTATATAAGTGTATACAGTAGTCTTTTCATGTTCTATGAAGGCCTCAATCATCTTATATCCAAGCCTAATGTACTCAGCCATTTTTCTAACATCATCATCATTTCCTAAAGCATACAATCCATTGTCTAAGTTCATATCAGGCCTAAGGAAACTGTAGTACATCATGGTTTTACCACTGAATCCTAATTTCTTAACCATATCATTAAGCTCATGTATTGAGAACTCATCAATATCAATGCAGTCAAAAAAAGCAAAGTCACCATTTTCATAACTCCTACCAGGTGATTCAGTAAACATCCCAACATAATTAATCTTCAACAAAAACAAAGCATTTGTGTTTTCCTCTTTATTTGCTACGAAATCAATAACAAAAAAATTAATATATATATATATATATATATATATATATATATATATATATATATATATATATATATATATATATATATGGTTTTATTAAAATTATCAAAATTAGGGTTTTCCTTCCTAAAGTCAATAATAACTTGTAAATAATCAAATGACATTGAAAATAAAATATTGAAATATTGATGGGGAAAACCGTATCATACCGTAAGCTTCATAAACATCCAAATCATGCATTGACCATTGGTTTGTCTTGGCCACCATTGCATTACCTTGATTAGATTAAGGTTTGTGTACTGTAGAAGATGGAAGGTTTTGGTTTCATTTTCAAATAATAATAATAATAATAATAATAATAATAATAATAATAATAATAATAATAATAATAAATTTGAAATTCATTTTCAAATATTACATATGGCCTGCTGAACTCGGGTGTAGAACTCACATATAACAAGATCCACCCTAAGATGCAACACATGTCAAGTATTTGACTAGGGGTGTTCATCGATTCGGTTATCGGGCTATTTGGCTATTTGGTTTATTCGGTTCCATTATTTCGGTCAAAAAAATTTCTGAGTCAAATCAAAAACCGAACCGAACCGAATTCAAATTTGATTCAATCGAACCGAATTCAATTTGAATGAACCGAACCGAATAACCCAAAACCGAACCCTATAACCAAAAATCGAGCCAAATAACCCGAATTACATAATTATTTAATTATATATATTTTAAGCATAATTTTTTTTCAAACTTAAATAATATTATATTTATACGAAGAAAGAGTTTTAATGATTTTTTTCATATAAATAGAAAAAAATATATATTAAAAAAATATATATTTATATGAATTCGCTTTTCAGTTCAATTTTCGTTGCCAAAACGATATCTAAACCGATGATCGAATATTTAGTTTAGTTCGGTTCGGTTTTGACTAATTCGATTCGGTTACGAATTTTGTTCTTTTTTTTTTGTTCGGTTCGGTTTTCGGTTACTATGGATATTGCTCGATCTGTAAACACCCCTGTATCTAACGTATTCTTACCCGAAGATCATGTTAGGTACTCTAATAAAGCTTGAACATTTTATGTATCTTATGAGAACAATGCACATAGTCATATAAAGACTCTGAAAATGATATTAACTAAAATCCACAACAATAGTAACGACCAATGTCGACCATATTAAGCGCTATCATAATACGGAGTGTTGTATCGAGAAAGAACAGCTGGCCAAATAGGCAAGACAAATTAAATCACATGAACTATTTGTTGCTACGTCAAAACCTACAACTCCAAGACAAATTTAATCAACATGAAATATAAGTTTTTTTTCTTGGTTAAAATCAACTAACTTTAATTTATATATATCTTCTTCCATACATTGGCTTCTTCTTTGTCGTAGCAACAAACTTTGCACACGAAGTATGTAACGACTATCGAAGTACTCCATCCGTCCTAAAAGAATGTCTACAAATAAAAAATTAGCAAATTATCATATGTGTAATTAATGCTAGTTTGATTAATAAAAAGTCATTTTTACCTTTATAGTTAAAATATAAATTAAAAATGCGTAATTAATGTAAGTTTTGATTAGAATTTAGAATAGTAAAGTAGGAAAAACATTCATAATTACTATCGATATATAAAACTGGCACTTACTTTGGGATAAATATAACTAGTAAGGTGGACTTTTTTTTTGGGACGGAGGGAGTAACGAGCTAGGTTAAGTTGACAGGTAAAAGCTAAAGATACTTCATGTACTCTCGTATAGCTCATTATGCGTAATGAAAGTTGAATATTGTCATTATACTCCATTAAAATTGTTTTGTAAAGGTAATTTGGTTATCAAACTCGTCTTCTTCAACTATCTATTTCCATATTTGTATTTGTTTCTTTTATAAAAAAAATTTGAGATTAATCTTTTAGTTTAAACGATAATCTTAGTTGAAATTTATAGCATTCTTTTAGTTTTACTAGGCGAGTACCCGTGCATAGCAACAAAAATTCCTAACAGCAAACAATTATAGATATGCGATATTGTGATAAGTGTTTTGTTAACGTTCAAACATAGAACGTCAAAATATAAAAATATAATTACATTGTCTAACTTTCAAACGTAATTACTAACTATCTAGGTACTCAGAATTATACTCTAAGAGTGCTTGGTGGAAGGCGTTATATGCACACCGTTTGCCCAAACACAAGAACAAGAACAAGAACAAATCTAACCAAGAAATAATCCATAATCAAAATACAAATTAAAAATAAAAGAACCATCAATCGTCTAATTGCTCCATCTCGAAAAGGTCTTGTTGCTCCATCTTGAACATTTATTTGTGCTCTAGCTCAAACAACACCCTCTTTCGCGAGCTCTATGGTTACAAGAAGAAAATAATAGTTTGTGTTATATACCATATAGAGTTCAGAGCATATATCAATAAATAAAGATAAAGAGATGTTAAAGTAGGATAAAGAACCGGTTACTTGTTATCGGCGTTAAAACAGGGCGACATGAATGATATATTTAAGGGTAACAATTTTAAGAAGGATAAAAACAGGTTATGCATATATTTGATTTCCATTTTTGTCTCTTACCTGATTGCTTGTTATCTAAGTTAAAACATGGAGACAAGAATACATACTACATTCTATATTCGTTAAACCTGGTTGTTTTTTCCCCTTGCAGTGCAGATTACATATAGAATTTTGTCTACCAATGTACCATTTTTTATTAGCATTTTTGTAATAGTTCAAAATAATATGGTGTGATATGTCACGCCATTAGACCTTAACAAGATCTCAAACAGAAGCCACTTTGGTCCCTTAATACGCTTTAGTGTATGTTACATGTGTAGAAATATCATTATCAAATAGGGGTCAAAGCCATCATTGATAAATTTATATGGTTCGTAAGATGATTTAAACTAATATCTCCGACATGCACTGTATGTGTATGATAAGGATTTATTTGATACATTTTTAGGGGGACATTTAAGCCCTAAATCGTGTTTTTATGATCAAATATTACCTCAAATCGTTTCTTTTGTCATTTTAGGTACTTGGTACATGAATTCTGAAAAGTTAAACATTTTGGAGCTTTTCGAATGTTTTTATGCTCAAGAATGAAGAAAACATGAAAAGTCAAGAAAGTCAGGATTTAACGCCTGACGGAGTCACGCTTTGGAGCTGAAGCCGTCACCTTTTAACGAGAAGCCATGGATTTTTACACTAGACGCCCTGGAAGAATTTGTCAAGTTAACACCTGACGGTGTCAGGTGTATTTGGAGCAAGGTCTTCTCCCTTTAAGTCAACACGAGATGGCCCAGAACATTTATAACGGGGACGGCGTCAGAGATTTCTTGGGCGATACGAGACCCTAAGACACGGCGACTTGACGACGTCAGAGGCCAAAACCTGATGCTGTCAGACTTGTATATCTATATATATATTTTTCGATTTTCATTCATTAAAAGTGTGGAACTGATGAGTGCGCAAACACTCATCATTTTTATCGTGTTTAAACTGCCAAAACATACAACAACAATCGAAAAGTAATCAAAATACTTAAATTATCCCAGGGATTATGTTTTATGTGTTTTAAATGCAAAACGAGCAAAAACAAATGAAAAATGATCAAAGTTTGCAATATTGGCAGTTTTAGTCCCCCAAGTTTCAAAATTCATCAAAAATAGTCCCTACGCATTTATTTTGAAATAAAAGTCAACCCAAGTCCCTAAAAATCAAAAGTTATCAAAAAACGGACTTTGGGTGATAAATTTGGAAAATTTACATGATTGGTCCCTGGAGTTTGGAATTTTGCAAAAACAGTCCCTGGGAATTTTGAAAATAAAAAATTGCAAAAAAATGGTTTTTGGGAATAATAACTTTGCAACAATGGTCCTTGATGGTACTTTAGGAAGTTGGCATTTCTGGTCCCTTGGCTTTGGTAAAAATTCAAACTTGGTCCTTGTGTTTGTAATAATACCAAACGGACACCCCTTAATAATTTTTACAAACCAAAACCAAAACCAATTCCAAACCCAACACAACATTCAGCCCACTCCAAGCCCAACTTATATCCTCACCCCGTCCCTTCCCAGTTAACCAAAGTCAAACAACCCCCCCCTCCAACTTGTAAACCTGCTCCCCCTCCTCCACCTCAGCATGCCATACCTCCCCATTGACAATCAAACTAAGCTCCAAAGGGCTTTAATTGCCCACTCTTGCTCACACTCCACCTCAACCTGACAAGACAAAGAAAATGGTGCCAAGGAAATCAAACGGTCAAAATTGAGTGGAAGTCATCCAATGGTCCTAAATAATGGTGGGAAGTACTCATGGACATCAAAAAACCCTAATGAACCATTATTTATAGAAGAGGAAGCAGCAGTGGCAAGTGTATAGTATTATTATTTTTTAGCAAAAATTGTAATTTCGTTTTTATTTTCTCAAGTTGTAAACTTAGCTATAAATTGTAATTTCAACCTTTTCAGTGTAATTTTAACTTAATTTGATCAAACAATCTCAGTTCTAAGTTCCATTTTAAGCTTATGTCAATTTATGTTGAAAATCTCAAATCCATTCTTAATGTTAAAAATTGTTGTTTAGTAATAATTTGAACTCAGTTAAGGTTCCTGTAAGCTTATCTAAGCTCATCCAACATGTTACTCAGTTTCTAGCTTAAATAACTTTAAATAAAAAAAATAATAAGAAAATAAAAAAATTGCAAGAAGAAGCAGTGAAGCAGGAGAAATCAAGGATGGACCTGGTTTAGAGCTTCTTGGGAAGCATTAGGTTTGGTAGTAAGGATCTTGGTCATTTGGTTTAGCTTTGGAGCACAATGTGAGCTTTAACTTTCATTTCTTTTGATTATTAGTATAATAGTAGAGTAAATTGTATAGTTCTCACCCATTAGAGTAATTTGTGTTTGTTTTTGCTTAATCTGAGTTAATTTAGCTTGTTAGATATGTTATAGTTCATGTTTGACAAGTTGGATAATATTTCATCACATTCCATCTTAACTGCCTTAAACTTGTATTCTTATGAATTGTGGATAAGTGGTGTTAGAAGAAGTATATTTGTGCTCAAACCAGTCCCCTTAATCATACTTTAGCAGTGTAAAGTGAGTCCTTGGCTTGAATCACCCTTAACTCATAAAAAACACAAGATCATAGTCTTTAAGGGGTGTTTGGCATAAGCCTTTCAAGAAGGCTCAGGGGATTTTGGTGGTCATCTTTTGGTTTAGTTATGATACACTAGAGTTATTTAGGTTAATGGAATCATAAAATCAGTAAAAAGGTCAATGGAAGTCAAAATCTCACAAATCCATCCCACACAGTCAACTGTGTGGGTTTTGTAGTCCATAAAGCATCAACATTGGTTAAAATATTGTTGATTCTCATTAGTTTAAATTTATTTAAGCTTAGTAGTGTGTTTTAACTCAGAAAATTAGCATCTAAGTTCATTAAAGTCAAAGTGCAAGGATATCTGAAAAAGTCAAAATTTGCAAACTCAGATTTTCATCAAAATGGCAAGATTTAATTTGATTTTTGTGTTGTGATTTGGGATCTAAAATTTGTTGTGTGTAAACTCTACCAGCTAAACTCTTGAATTTAATGTTTGGTTAATTTTTTTGATTTTTTCTGAGTTACCAAAATGCCCCTGGAAGTGACCTGTAGGGCAAGTTAGTTGCCCTGTCTCAACAGACCCCAGCTCACCCACCACCTTTGGTGGTGTTTTGTAGTTAACCCAGTGGGTCCCACACCCCATAATTAGGTCCTTACAACCCCCTCCTACCAGAGTTGACCTGTTGACCTTTGGTTTGACCTCTAGACCACTGGACCCCACTTAGATTTGGTCCCAAACTTTGTCCCATTCTGCCTCAGATTCTCAATAACCAACTGCTTATTTGAGGTTTGTAGCTTATTGAAGCTTCTTAATTGTGCTAAACTAGCTTATTATAGTTCATTTAACTCAGAGAAACCTATATCTACCATTGTGGACCCCACACACTCCAAATTGAGCTAAAATCCTTCCACAGTCAACAAAAGTCAACTGTTAGGGTCAATAAGCTCTCAACTGCTTATTTTTGGGTTATGTAAAAAGTGTTTTCAGAAAAAGTGTTTATATTTAGTGTATAATTAGTTTGGAAAAAGAAAAAACACCAAAAACAAACTTTAAATATAGTGATAGCTTTTATTTAATAGGATTTATCATTTTAATTTTCTTTTTAGCTTATTTATAAGCAATATATCATTTTTATATTTTTATAAATTCTCTTTTAGGTTAAAGTAATTCTAGAAATTTTTCCAGATTTTTATTTTGTCTTTTAGTGTTTTTTATAATTAATTTTAGTTTAATTAAGTTTTAATTAATATTAAGTAATTAAATAGCATAATTATAATTTACAAAGTATAACCTAGTTTTTAAAATTTTTCTAGCTTTTATATAAGTTAAAACACTTTTACAAATTTTTCTAGAATTTATATTACTCATTTTCTATTTTTTATAATATAATTAGTTTAATTAGAAATTAATAAGTAATTAGATTAATAATTAGTTAATTAGTTTAAAAATACATAAAATAAACTTTTTATAGTTTTTTAGGATTCCCATGATGGTTAATTAGATTTGTAAAATTTTTCTTAATTTTCTAAGCCTTTTTAGTATTTTTAATAATTCTAATTAGTTTAATTAGTTAATAATTAGATAATTAGTAATTAATTAATAATTAATAATTAATAATTAAATAGTGTAAAAATAGTTTTTATTTTTCTTAAAATTTTCTTTAATTGTTAGGATTGTAAAAATAATAATTTTACACTTGTAACCTTTCCCGTCCATCAGTTGTACTTTTCGTTTTGTTCGCCTGTGTACGTTTTTAGGTTTTAGCTCAAATCTTTGTAATCTCAATTCCCGTAATCAATCACATAGCTTTCCTAAGCTATTTCTGTTAATAATCTCCAAATAATTCTTATCACAACCCTTTCCTGTGAATAATCGCCCGATCACAAATACGCTAAAGTTACAATTCACACCTCAACGGGATTTAACGACCTGGTGATACCTTATATTACCTGGAGCATTGACCTAGGCTATTTGACCTTATTGACTATTCTGTAGTCAATATAAGTTGGTGGTTTAGCATCAATCAGTCTCTTGAGATTAGTGTTATCTCACCTCACTCACTGTACAAATACCACCACTTGTGTATACTTTCAAAATCAAAACACATAAAAAAGTCATTAACACTTTTCCTAAAGTGTTAAAACACCAAAAAAATTAAAAAAACAACAAAACATATTGTAACGTTTTCTGATTCGGTTTTCTTTTGAGGTGATTCTTAAGGAAAAACGATTCTAGATTACGGGACGATAACAAAAATATTGTCCAAAAAGTTTTTATCCCTAGTGCATGCGCACTCGTTCTTCAAGGTCCACTAGCCCATTACGTGAGCTTGTCCGGAAACCTCGAAGGCCTCGTAGACGTTCTGCACCAACAGTCGGATCTGAGATCCATACTGTTGTCACACCCACTGTCACCATGGCGGAAGACCGCCCCATGTGTGAACTTCTCCAAGCACCCATCGAGGGTTACGGAGATGCCATTGTTGTTCCAGCCATCGTGGCTGATAATTTTGAGCTCAAAACCGGGTTACTCAATCTTGTAACCTCAAGTCAATTCTACGGTTTTGAGAGGGACGATCCTCATGCTCACATTCGATGGTTCAATAAAATCACTTCGACCATCAAATACAAAAATGCCCCGTGTGAAGCAATCAAACTTCTTCTCTTCCCATTCTCCCTGGAGGGACAAGCCCGGATTTGGCTTGAAAAACAACCTCCACGATCTATTGAGACATGGGAAGATCTTGTCAAAAAATTTGTGAACGAATTTTTCCCACCTTCCAAGACCACGAGTCTTAAGAACGAAATCACCAAGTTCACTGATGAGGCGAAAAATGATCCGTTTTTAGGGGGTCATTTAAGCCCGAATCCGAATTTATTTGATCAAATATTGCCCTAAATCGTTCCTTTTGTGATTTTAGGTACTTGGAGAGTGAATTCCGGAAAAGAGGCCATTTTGGACGTTTTTGGAGCATAAAAGTGAAGAAAACGGCAAAGTCTCAATTTTCCATGCTGGGAACAGTAGGTGACGGCGTCAAGAGTAATTTCCTAACGGCGTCAAACCTCAATAATAAAATCCGAGAGTTCATGAAGGCGTCAAGAGTTTTCCTGACGGCGTCAAAACCCCAAGAATTAAAATCCGTAGTTGATGACGGCGTCACACACAGGGCGTCAAGAGTAATTTGTGTGACGGCCTAGGCCTTGACGGCGTCAGAAGTAGATCAAGGCCGTCCGAGGAAGTATTTGGCGGCGAGATGACGGCGTCACACCTTTGTTCTTGACGCCGTCATCCCTATTTTCCTATATATAGTTTTCTAGTTTTTCACATTGAGAGAGAAGTTTTGGGAGAAACCCTAAAGACGATTTTGGTGTAACTTTACAGGTTTTTCAAGGGTTCCAACCCCTTGATACCTTGCATGATTAATTAAGATAAGTGTTCTTCTAATTCAATCAATATGTCTATGTGTTGGTTGTCTATATCATGTTCTTGTCTTAATTCTATCATGCTAGGCTAGATCTCTTTTGTGTTTGCTTAGATCTAATGAAACCTAGATATTGATTATGTGTTGATTACTTGTTTATTCTTGTCTTGGATGAATGATTTATATGTTAGGCTTAAGAAAACTGGCAGATCTCCAAATGGTAACATGCTTGAACGTCTTAAGAAACATGAACCGAGGCGTACTAGGTCTTTATTGGTTGTATTTAATGCATGAGCCACTGTTTACAATCCCTATAGTTGTGCTGGGCATGGTGTAGGAGGAGATAAGAGCTCATAGAATTGGGGAGTTATGTATGCCACCCCATTAATGGTATTAAGGAATACGATCCGTCATCCATGCAATTATAACAAGTAATTAACGTGTAAAAGATATCTAGGGAGTAGTGAAGTCTAAGTAAACACATTTTCTCCAATTACTGCTCACAACTTTAGTATAAATTAGTTTAATTTCATTTTTAGTGTTTTATTTTGATTGCATCTTAGTTTTGGGTTAGTTGAATAGCAACTAATTCCGCCCACTCTTCCAAAACCCGAGATTTTACTTGCTTTCAAAAAAAATATAAAAATACAAAAATAATCATCCCTCACCTTTAGAACTAGTATTTAGGCTTTCTAATCCTAGCGACACTATTCCTAAGCTGAACGATCAATCCCCCGATACTTGTCACTATACTATACTACAACGATCAGGTACACTGCCTGGTGGGGGTTGTAAGCTTCTCGAGATCCCTCGAGAGGTAAAGCCTGTTGCGATTCCCACGCATCAAGTTTTTGGCGCCGCAGCCCGGGGAAATAGTTATTGTCTAGGTTAGGATTTCTTTTTATTAGGTCTACTTGCTAGATTCCTTTCTAGTAAGATTTTATTTTTTTATTTTTAGGTTTTCTTTAGTCTATCTTTTTTCTTTGTGCCTTTGTTCGTAACTCCTTACCATCCGACATCATGGAAGGTGGTAACATCTTTGAACCCGTCATCCCACCACAACAAAACCCACCACTAGAACCCCTTAGGCCCCAAACCTTAGGAGAGTATTCCCGACCTAGCCACCAAGGCTACCGAAACACCATTGAGCTCACCGGAGCCAATGTGACCCCCTTGCGATCCGACACAATCCGGTTGGTGCAAAGCGGATGTGCATTCCATGGACTTCGTTCCGAAGATCCAAACCAACATCTTAAGGACTTCCTCAAAATCGTAGATTCCATAGACCTAGATGTTGAAACTAGAGAGACTACCCGTTTACGCCTATTCCAATTCTCTCTACGGGATCAAGCTAGTCAATGGCTTGAGCGTTTACCCGCGGGATCCATCACCACATGGGATGATCTCACCACTCGTTTACTTGCTCAATTTTTCCCACCGGGGAGAACTACTAAGCTTAGGAATGACATCTTGATGTTCCAACAACGTCAAAATGAATCTCTTTATGAAGCATGGACTCGTTTCAAGGGCTTACTCCAAAAAGTCCCTCATCATGGCATAGATCTTTGGCTCCAAGTCCAAATTTTTTATGACCATATCGACATCTCCACGAGGCGAGCCATTGACCAATCGGCCGGTGGTAAGCTACGTGATCTTAGTGCGGAACAATCATGGGAACTCATAGAAGATCTTGCTCTCTATGACAACGAAAGTTGGAATGATCCCCGTGATTTGAACAAAACGGTCAAGGCAATATCTTTGCCTTCGAACAATTCTAGCACTCCCGACCGTAGGATCATGGAACTTGAGGACCAAGTCAAGTTTCTCCTGAAATCTTACGATGCTCCTAAGCCTTCAAGCCAAGTGAACAAAATCACTTCTTCATGCGAATTATGTAGTGGTCCCCATGACACTCGTGATTGTGTGGAACTCCCCGGAACAGCTTTTGCGGACTACACATCCACGCGCACCGACGAAGCGGGAGATAAGTGGTACACTTTCAAGCCCGAGCCAAACACTTACGGTGATTCATACAACCCCTCATGGAAAAATCACCCAAACCTTAGGTGGAAACAAAATCAACCCAATTCTTCCAATCCGCCTAATCGTTACCAACCAAACGGTCCCCCATCCAACCGTACTTTCAACAAAAATTCTTCTAACAACTATGGTAGTACCAACAATCTTGAAGGATTGATGTCAAAGTTCATGGCATCTTAAGAAGCCCGCATAGTTAGGTTTGAAACCGAATTCAACCAACAACAAACGGAGATGACCAACAAGATTGACAACTTGTTGAAAGCCCTTAACAACCAAGCATTAATCACACCTAGGAAGGACACTAGGGACACCAATAGTGGAATCCAAATTAAGGACCCCTCATCATCCAAACATGTCCACTTTGTCAATGTTGTCACCATTAAGCCGATAGATAAGGAGATAGAGGAGAGTGACAAGGATGAAGTTAGAGTAAAAGCCGATAGTAAAGATGAGAGTAGGGAAGTTGAGGTTAATAAGGATGAGGAATTAGAGGAGGTAGAACCTATAGAAGAATACTTTGATAAGTTGCCAACCAAGGAAGAACAGGAATACCATAAGGATTTATTCGATAGTCTCGATAGAACATATATCTTTGGCGACCCCCTTATCAAAATAGGAGACCCCTCTAATATTAACATCCCATGCAATATCGGGCACATGCATATATGGAAAGCTTACATCGACCTTAGATCCCCCGTGAACATCATGACTAGGACTTATTACAATTGGGTGATGAAGAAGCAACTCAATTTTAGGATGATGCCCGGTAAGAATCTGATAAGTTATTTTGCAGGAAGAGTGAAGGGATTACATGTGATTATAGGGAATCTTACCTATGAGATCGATTTTATGATAGTGGAAGACATTCGTCCGGTGATAGATGCTTGCCTAAGCCAAATAGTATTCGAAAAACCATTTGTTGAGGCCACTAGGATGAGTTATGATCCAACTTTAGGGATAGTTAGATTTAAGGAAGAGAACGATGAGGTTGCCTATCAAATGCCCCACAAGATTGAGCAATACCGCCTTCTCTCTAATTTCGAAAAAGAACACAAGCAAGCGGCTTATTATAGGAATGAGGAGGATAGACGTAGAGGAATATAGTATGTTAGAAATAGGATGCTTGGTTTCTACAAAGAGTTCTTGCAACTAGGTCCGGAATACAAAACTGGTTTAGAAGACGACCTAGAGAGTGGAACCAATGATGAGATCACCTAGTAACCCATGACCTTGAGTCTAGCTACAAGACTCGTAAATAAAGAAAAGCGCTTCTTGGGAGGCAACCCATGTTTTGTGTGATTTTATTTGTTTGATTGTTATTTGCTTCCGTATGCATGCTTTATTTTTATTGTTGGTAGATCATGTTTCTAAACTAAATAAGTGGAAATACTTTACTTTGTTGTTTGGCCTAGTCTTAACTCCACCTAGAAGTATTTTTGCAAAAGATAAGTGTAAGGGGAAACCCCAAATATGTTTTTAAGAAACAAACCGATCATGATTCTCCACGATATTAAATGAACATGTATATTCGTATTTGTTAGAGTCAAATGCTTGTATTGAGTCATAATGAAGTTTTGCAGGATTTTCCAGGAAGTAGGAACAAGTTTTTCCAGAAATTTTCCGGAAACTTAACATAAGAATTTCTGCAGGTCCATTCTGACGGCGTCAGAGGTTTACTCTTGACGGCGTCATGAGTTAAAATCTGGAAATTTTACCGGTTTTGTTTTTCTAACGGAGTCTTATGGTTTTTTGTGAATTATTAAGTTTTATAATCTCCAGGAGATCTGCAAACTTCATTCCACAAGCATTATATCTTACTTTGTTTTCTAGGATTTAGTAACTTATATAGGATGCCGCCGATTTTACGCGAGGTTGTCTTGTCTATTTTTGTCAGGATTTACAGGTTATGTTCGATAAGGAGATGATTTATATTCTGGAAGGGAAGCTTTGATTGTTCATTTTCTTGGAGGAAGATCTAATCTGGCCAACCTATAATCCATACCGAGCGAATCAGGGGAGTACTTGATTTCATTCTCTTTACTTTTTCACTTTTACATTCTTTACTTGAACATTGGGGACAATGTTCATCTTAAGTGTAAGGGGAGGGTAAAAAGATGATACCTTACATATGCACTTTCGCTTGAGTTTGTTTTGTTTAATGGTAGATGTGTAATAAAACTATGAGAAATACTTGTTAGTGCAATTTTAGCGCCAAATTTAAAATTTTTTACAACATTTAGGAGTGAAACTTTAGCCATAGCAAACGTCTCATGGATAGGAGATTGTATGACTAGCACATAACCATATATTCAGAAAAATTTTCCACCCAAATATGTGAGGTTCGCCTTTAGATTTGATAGGAAAAGCATTTACTATTAGTGCTTATGAGTGTGCCGGTAGCATTTAGATTCTAGAACTTGCGTTAGTGATGCATTCCGAGACCGCTAGTGAGACTACATTCGTGTGGTAGGATTTACTACATGATAAGAGGCATTAGGATCACCCTTGTGTTAAACCCGTATCATAATTACTTGACCATTTAAGTCATATTACTTGGCTAATTAAGTCAACTAATTTTTCCCACACCCTTAGCGTTGTACTCATTTTTAGTACACGATACCCCTAGTACACCCCTCCGAGCCTATCTTTTCATTTCTAACTTTAAGCATTTTACTTAAAGGAAGAATTTGTTACACCCCACTTAAATGTACAACCAAATCGCCTTAGCCTTCTGTGTATGCACTCATTTTTTGTGCATTATTGTTATTTGTTAAACCCTAAGTTAACTATCTAATTGATTACATGGTTGCTAAGTCGAGTCATATCATTGTACATATTGTTTTGGGACTCATGGGTAAAGTACTTATTTATGGAGTAATGGGGAAGAACATCATTTATTACCCCCATATGTGCGTTAATCTTAAAAGTGCTCCAAGTGTTTTGATTTTCTTAATTCGAGTCATTAGATTAGTTTAATGTAAAGTATGTAAAGATTCAAGTGTAAGGGGAATTCTCATCCCCTATGATGTATTATTTTGGATAGTAGGGTAAGAGTGTATGCAAAAAAAAAAAAAAAAAAAAAAAAAAAAAAAAAAAAAAAAAAAAACATACGGACTACCTTCCCTTTTTATTCTATGTTCATTTTATGTTTTTGTTATTTTTCATTTATTAGCTTAAGTCGAGTCTAGTCTTGGCTTAGCAACGCCATATTGTACATGTAATTAACTAAGATTGTTAACTCGCCACCAGTAAAACTTCCTTTATCCAACAAAACCGTGTAATTCATATCCCTATACCTAACGTTACAACCCTTTAAAAGACCTCTTTGATAGTTTATCCTAGGTGCTTACGCCATGTGGTGGAGGTTTGATCCTTTCCCAAGCCTATGGTAATCTATTTTGCTATGACAGGTAGTGAGAGATATCTTCCGTTTCCATATTGTAATTTACACTTTATTACACCCGAGAGATGTGAGTATCTAAACACTATTTGTGAAGTGCTTGTGTATGACCTTCGTGCTTGTCTTTGGTCTTTAGTGGAACGATTATTTGTTGTAATTACTTTTATATTAGGGTTAAATGACCCCTAACTTGTCTTTTGAGTAGAATAAAAGCGCATTTGCTTGAGGACAAGCAAATCTCAAGTGTAAGGGTATATGATGAGGCGAAAAATGATCCGTTTTTAGGGGGTCATTTAAGCCCGAATCCGAATTTATTTGATTAAATATTGCCCTAAATCGTTCCTTTTGTGATTTTAGGTACTTGGAGAGTGAATTCCGGAAAAGAAGCCATTTTGGACGTTTTTGGAGCATAAAAGTGAAGAAAACGGCAAAGTCTCAATTTTCCATGCTGGGAACAGTAGGTGACGGCGTCAAGAGTAATTTCCTGACGGCGTCAAACCTCAATAATAAAATCCGAGAGTTCATGAAGGCGTCAAGAGTTTTCCTGACGGCGTCAAAACCACAAGAATTAAAATCCGTAGTTGATGACGGCGTCACACACAGGGCGTCAAGAGTAATTTGTGTGACGGCCTAGGCCTTGACGGCGTCAGAAGTAGATCAAGGCCGTCCGAGGAAGTATTTGGCGGCGAGATGACGGCGTCACACCTTTGTTCTTGACGCCGTCATCCCTATTTTCCTATATATAGTTTTCTAGTTTTTCACATTGAGAGAGAAGTTTTGGGAGAAACCCTAAAGACAATTTTGGTGTAACTTTACAGGTTTTTATTGGTTGTATTTAATGCATGAGCCACTGTTTACAATCCCTATAGTTGTGCTGGGCATGGTGTAGGAGGAGATAAGAGCTCATAGAATTGGGGAGTTATGTATGCCACCCCATGAATGGTATTAAGGAATACGATCCGTCATCCATGCAATTATAACAAGTAATTAACGTGTAAAAGATATCTAGGGAGTAGTGAAGTCTAAGTAAACACATTTTCTCCAATTACTGCTCACAACTTTAGTATAAATTAGTTTAATTTCATTTTTAGTATTTTATTTTGATTGCATCTTAGTTTTGGGTTAGTTGAATAACAACTAATTCCGCCCACTCTTCCAAAACCCGAGATTTTACTTGCTTTCAAAAAAAAATATAAAAATACAAAAATAATCATCCCTCACCTTTAGAACTAGTATTTAGGCTTTCTAATCCTAGCGACACTATTCCTAAGCTGAACGATCAATCCCCCGGTACTTGTCACTATACTATACTACAACGATCAGGTACACTGCCTGGTGGGGGTTGTAAGCTTCTCGAGATCCCTCGAGAGGTAAAGCCTGTTGCGATTCCCACGCATCATTCACTCAGAAATATGATGAATCTTTTGGTGAAGCGTGGGATCGTTTCAAAGAATTACTCCGCAAGTGTCCACATCATGGTTTCTCTGAGTTGATGCAACTCGATACTTTCTACAATGGCGTGAGCCAAGCTGATCAGGATTCTCTCAATGCCTCCGCGGGAGGTAATTTTTTGAGTAGAACCACAAAAGAAGCTTTGCAAATCATAGAAAACAAGTCTAAGGTCCGCTCTACACGAAGCAAACCGATTGTTTCTCAAATTAATGCGGGTCCTTCTTCTTCATCTTCTATGGGTCAATCTAGCACGGAGGCTAAGATTGACAAGCTCACTGAAGCGATCCATGCTTTGGTTCTCGCCCAAACAAAGAAAGTTTCATTTCCACAACATCCTCCCCCTGCTGAGATTAAAAAAGTGGAAGTCTGTGTAACTTGTGGTGGGCCGCATGCCTACTACAATTGCACAGCTACTGATGGTACTCCATATTAAGCTAATGCTGTTGTCGGGTCCCAAAATCAAGGAGGCAATCAATACCGCCCTCCTATGGACCCGAATTATCGTCCTCACCATTATCCTGGACCTCCCAGTTTTAATCAAAACCAAAATGTCCAAAACCGTGGCCAAAACCAAAATAGAGTGAACCAAGGTTATCAAAACCATGGTAACTTCAATCAGAGACACGGTTTCCAAAATCAAAACCAAAGTTTCCAAAATCAAGGTTTCCAACACCAAAATCAAGGAAACTTTAACCGGAACCAAGGTCAGGGTAATTTCAACCCCGGGAACTTTCATGGAAACAATCATCAAAACCAAGGAAATTTCAATCAAGGCCCCAACCCGAACAATCGAGCTCCAAATATTCCTAATCCGAATCAAGCCATTGTTCTAACCGGGCCTTCATCTGATGAGTTGTTAAAGTAATTCATGAAGTCCCAAGAAGAGTTGAACAAGTTGCTGGTCAGCCAGATTTCTGACATCAAGAAGTCTTTAAATGATCGACCCTCGGGCTCAGGTACTACTTTACCGAGCAACACGATCGCTAACCCGAGGGGCGATGCTAAGGCGATCACAACACGAAGTGGTGCTTCATATGATGAACCCGCGATTCCTACTACCTCTTCTCCTTCTCCTCCAAAGGTAGTGGATCGTGAGCCTGAGGTGACAAAGGACAAGGTGCAAACTCCTAGCCCACGAAGTACAGCACACGTCCAACCTCAGGTTAATCCTGAAATTAGATGTAAGCCTGGAGTTGTCTTTGAACCACCAGAAACTCCAGGGGATAACCCAAAATCCAAAACTTCTATTCCTTATACATCAAGTCTCAATGAACAAAAGCTCCGAGAAAAAGCTAATCACCAAATGGATAAATTTTTCCAAATCTTCCAAGATTTGCACTTTGATATTAGTTTCGCGGATGCTATTCTCTTGATGCCCAAGTTTGCATCGACAATCAAAAATCTGTTGAGTAATAAAGAAAAACTCTTTGAGATGGCAAGAACTCCTCTGAATGAGCACTGCTCAGCAGTTCTCTTGAAAAAGCTTCCTGAAAAGCTTGGAGACCCCGGGATATTTCTCATTCCTTGTACTTTCCCGGGTATGGTTGAATGCTTCGCCTTAGCTGATTTAGGTGCTAGCATTAACCTGATGCCATATTCTGTGTGGAAGAAACTCTCTCTTCCCGAACTCACTCCCACGTGCATGACTTTAGAGCTTGCCGATCGTTCAATTTCTCGTCCTCTTGGTGTTTCCGAGGACGTATTTGTTAAAGTGGGAAAGTTCTATTTTCCGGCAGATTTTGTGATTGTTGACTTTGATGCCGACTCTAGGGTCCCTCTCATTCTTGGGAGGAGATTCCTCAGAACTGGGCGAGCTCTTATCGATGTATTTGAGCATGGGATCACATTACGTGTTGGGACGGAAGCTATTACCTTCAACCTAAATCAAACATCGAGATACTCCTCCAATTATGATTGTGAATCGGTGAATCAAATTGATGTCATCGATGTTGCTGCTGAGGAGTATGCTCAAGAGATTTTAGGTTTCATTGATGATTCTTCGAGTAAAAACCTCACTCAATCTTCTCATCCCATCATAGCCAATTCTTCTCCTTCCCTCACTCCGTTTAAGGGAAGTGACTTCATCTTAGAAGAAATGGAGGCGTTCCTCAAAAGTGACTAGATTCCCGATGGAGTCGATAACCAAGAGATCGACCTCGAGAGGGATATTCTCGTGCTTGAAAAATTGTTAAACGAAGATCCCTCTCCTCTTCCTGTTCTACCACAAACACTTCATAAAGAGGAAGTCAAAAATGTTGAGAAAACTGATGAATTCCCCGAGGTTGAACTTAAGGACTTGCCACCTCATCTTGAATATGCATTTCTGGAGGGTGATGATAAATTACCCGTCATAATTGCTAAAGACTTAAGTGATGAGGAAAAGGCTGCTCTTATAAAGGTTTTGAAGTCTCATAAACAAGCAATTGCTTGGCGTCTCTCCGACATCATGGGCATTGACCCTGAGTTTTATACTCACAAGATTTTAATGGAGGATGACTTCAAACCTGCAGTCCAACAACAAAGAAGGGTAAATCCAAAAATTCACGATGTTATCAAACAAGAGGTTTTAAAGCTTCTTGATGCCGGATTGATTTACCCTATATCAGACAGTCCTTGGGTCAGCCCAATTCATTGTGTTCCAAAAAAGGGTGGCATTACTGTTGTCACAAACGAGGAGAATGAGTTGATTCCAACTCGTTTGGTTACGGGATGGCGTGTCTGCATTGACTATCGTAAGTTAAATGACGCCACCCGTAAGGATCATTTTCCTCTGCCCTTTATGGATCAGATGCTCGAGAGATTAGCGGGGAATGAGTACTATTGCTTCCTCGATGGTTTCTCGGGTTATTTTCAGATTCCCATTGACCCGCAAGACCAAGAAAAGACCACTTTTACGTGCCCCTATGGAACTTTCGCATATAAACATATGCCATTTGGCTTATGTAATGCTCCGGGCACGTTTCAAAGATGTATGATGGCCATTTTTTCCGACATGATCGGAAAAACTATGGAGGTCTTTATGGACGATTTTTCGGTCATTGGGGATTCGTTCCAATCATGTCTCTCCCATTTAGACAGCATGCTAAAACATTGTGAAGACACAAAGTTATGTATTATTTGGGAGAAGAGTCACTTTATGGTCAAAGAGGGCATTGTCCTTGGCCATAAAATTTCAAAGAACGGGATTGAGGTTGACAGAGCCAAAGTGGACGTCATTGCAAAATTGCCTCATCCCAAGACTGTGAAAGGTGTTAGGAGCTTTTTGGGTCACGCCGGTTTCTATCGTAGGTTTATTCAAGATTTTTCTAAAATCGCCCGGCCTATGACCCATCTCCTCGAGAAGGATGCTCCTTTTATCTTCTCCCCTGAGTGCATCGAAGCCTTTGAAACATTAAAGAAAAGGCTTACCGAGGCACCGATTCTTGTTGCCCCCGATTGGGACTTGCCCTTCGAGCTCATGTGTGATGCTAGTGATTATGCTATAGAGGCAGTCTTGGGGCAACGCAAAACAAAACATTTTCAGCCTATACACTATGCCAGCAAGACTATGACAGAGGCTCAAAGTCATTACACCACCACTGAAAAAGAATTATTAGCTGTGGTGTATGCTTTTGAAAAATTCCGGCCATACTTGATTCTTACCAAAAGCATAGTGTATACGGATCACTCGGCTTTGAAGTATCTATTTGCAAAACAAGATGCAAAGCTGAGACTCCTCCGTTGGGTTCTCCTCCTTCAGGAATTTGATATCATTATTCGTGATAAAAAAGGAGCTGAGAACCTAGCTGCTGATCATCTCTCCCGTCTTGAAAACCCTCACCAAAATGCTTTCGAGAAAAAGGAAATAAATGAAACATTTCCTTTCGAAACCCTCAATGTGGTTTCATTTCGTTGAGGCTCGATTACCCCATGGTTTGCCGACTTTGCAAACTATCTTGCGGGTAACTTCATTGTGAAAGGGATGTCGTCCCAACAAAAAAATAAATTTTTCAAAGATGTAAAACATTACTTCTGGGACGACCCCTACTTGTTCAAAATATGCGCGGATCAAGTCATCCGGCGGTGTGTGTATGGTCAGGAAGCCACGGAAATTTTAAAGGCTTGTCATGCTGGTCCCACGGGGGGCCACCACAATCCCAACTACACCGCCAAAAAGGTGTTTGATTCCGGCTTTTATTGGCCCTCGATCTACAAGGATGCCCAAGAGTTGGTCAAGTCCTGTGACGCTTGTCAACGTCACGGGAATATTTCACAAAAGAATGAAATGCCTCATAATGCAATTCAAGTTTGTGAAATTTTTGACATCTGGGGCATCGACTTTATGGGGCCATTTCCATCCTCTCACGGAAACAAATACATACTCGTGGCAGTTGACTACTTGTCAAAATGGGTTGAAGCGAAAGCTTTACCCACCAATGATGCCCGAGTAGTTGTGAAATTTTTAAAAGCTCTTTTTGCCCGATTCGAAACTCCACGTGCTATTATTAGTGATCGTGGTACGCACTTCTGTAATGACAAATTCGACAAAGTCATGCAAAAGTACGGTGTAACTCACCGTCTTTCCACTACGTACCACCCTCAAACAAGTGGACAAGTCGAGGTTTCCAATCGGGGCATTAAAAGGATTTTAGAAAGAACCGTAGGTGAAAATCATGCATCGTGATCGGATAAATTAGATGATGCACTTTGGGCTTTCCGTACGGCTTACCAAACACCCATTGGGTGTACGCCTTATAAACTTGTGTACGGAAAAGCGTGCCATCTTCCGATCGAGCTTGATCACAAGGCCTATTGGGCTCTCAAGCATGCCAATTTTGACCTCAAAACGGCGGGTGTTCATAGAAAAGTTCAACTAAATGAATTAAACGAACTTCGTGATCAAGCTTACGAGAACTCTTTGATCTATAAAGAAAAGACAAAGAAGATTCATGACTCAAAAATCGAAAACCGCGTTTTCAACGTTGGTGATCGAGTCCTTCTTTTCAATTCTAGACTCAAGATCTTCTCGGGAAAGCTAAAAACCCGATGGACTGGTCCATTCACTATCGCAAAAGTTTATCCTTATGGTACCGTCGAATTATCTCAAAATGACGGTCCTAATTTCAAAGTGAATGGACATCGGTTAAAGCACTACTTTGGAGAGGACATACCATCCATGGTTGTCCCGGATCTCCAAACTTTCCCCAAGGACAATTGAATTCGGGGATCGAGTCAAGCTAGCGACTCGATGAACAAAAACAATAGCACAATACGGGTTTTCACCCGTATCTCTGATTTCCTTCTACTTTCTACCACCCAGTGTGAGGGAATGGCCAACCCCCCGCTATTTGAAAATGTATATATGTATATAAGTTCAAAAAAAAATGTGTGTATATATAAAAATAAAGTGAAATATGGTATTTCCACAGTTAGCTTCGAATATTATCTTTTCACGTTCATAGATTCGGCATAATAGCCGGAACTATGAATATTGAGGACAATATTCATTTTTAAGTGTGGGGGGGAAATTCTAACGAATTTTATCGCAAAATACTTTCAAATACCCCCATTTTGGCCCAAAATTTTCAAAAATTTTTCACTTTATTTCAAAATTTTTGGGGTAATCAGTCCGCCGTGTCTAAACGACAAAAGGGATTGGCTAATCCGGGAGCAAATGGCTCTTGGTAAAGATAACTCAAATCCGTTTATGGCTTGCAGTTTGCCCAAAATTGTATGGTTCCTCAACTCCCCATCATCCTCAAAAGCTAATGAGTTGGCTAGCCCGCAAGATTATGGCTTGTGGTAAAGGCCGTGTAAAAACCATAATTGGTAATCAGCTCACCAAGATGTTGACTATTCCATCAAGAGCTGGCTAGTCCAGGAGCAAACGGCTCCTGGTAAAGACAAATCAAATCCGTTGACAGCTGGTGGCTTGCTCAAAATCACATGGTTATCAGGTGTGCCACAGTTCTTACACCTGGCTACTCCAAAAGTGATGGCTTTTGGAAAAGAGTTTAAAATCCATCAAGTTTTCCAAAAATATTGCTAGGGACTAGTAATAGTTTAGTGTGGGGGATTGATAAGTGCGCAAACACTCATCAGGAACTTTTTAGCAAGAAACCCTAGACTAATTTCACAACTACATTAGGGTTTTCAAACCGTCTTTTCTTTCATGTTTAATTAAAGATAAGTCTTTCTTTTAATCATTCAATATGTCTATGTGTTGTTTGATTGATTATTTTTCTTTTCTTTTTTTTAACATGCTAGCTTAGATTTATTAGTGTTTGCTTAGATCTAATGAAACCTAGTTGTTGAATATTGATTGCTGAGTTGTTATTGATTATTTGGTTGATTGATTAGCGTTAGGCTTAAGAAAACTGGCTAAATCTCCTATACAGTAACTGGCTTGAACGTCTTAAGAAACGTAATCGGATGTGTACTACGGTATTATTGGTTGTATTTAATGCATGAGCGACTATTAAGGAGACCATGATAGGATACTAAACATGTCGTCATAGGAAGAAACAGAAACTCATAGAGTTGGGGAAAGCTGTACACACCCCCACGAATTGTATTAAGGAATACAATCCTTTCATCCAAATGATCATAACAATTCAATAATTTAATAGGAAATAATTAGGGAGTAGTGAAATCTAAGTAAAAATATTTCCCCACCATAAGAAGTTCACCAAATTTATTTTCTGTCATTTTATTTTATTTTGTTAATTAGTAGTAATTTTGGGTTAGTTGACTAGCAACTAATTCTGCACACTCTTCCAATACTCGAGATTTTACTTGCTTTCATAAAACCTAAGAAAATACAAAAAGAATCATCCCTCACCTCTAGACCTAGTTTACGTAGTTTTCAATCCTAATGAACACTATTCCCTATATAACGATCAATCCCCCGGTACTTGCCACTCGCTATATTACATCGGTCAGGTGCACTGGCTGGTGGATTGCAAGCTTCTCAAGATCCCTTGAGAAGTAAAAATTTTTCGAGTCTTGCGATCCGCATCAAAGTTTTTGGCACCGCTGCTGGGGAATAGTTATTGCTTAGGTTTAATTTCTATTTCATTTAGTCTACTCACAAGATTCCTATCAAATGAGATTTTTTTTGTAGCTTTCTCGTAGTCTATCTTTTCTTTGTGATTTTGTTTGTAATTTGCTTCAAATGGATACTTCACTTAGACTTCTAAAATTGCAGTATAAGGTTGAGTGGCTAAAACGCACAACCTTTCAAAATACCTCATCTAAGGACACCATGAATTATGTGAGCCTTCGCCTAGGGTAGATTCTTATGAATAACCTCCATGTTTAGGATCAACTCGTTTTAGTAATGCCCTTAGGAAAAGCGACCAAGTTTACCAAGGAATTATGGAGAAATTCGTAGCAATAAAGCATAAGTTGGATAAAGCACTAGGTTTGCTTTTATCACTACCTAAGAAAACAATTGGGGAGGATTTAGCCGAACATGAGCACATTGAGCAAAAAAACCTAGTTTTTAAGATCAATGACTTTGAATCTTAAGGAACACATGATGAATCCTTTAGGCAATTTGAACATAGTAGTCAGATTATTGAGAAAGATTCTTATGAATCGAACTTAGAATTTGAGATGCCTAGAGAAGCAATTATGATACTTAGGAACATGTTTAGGTTAGATTCTTTCTTGGGAGGCAACCTAAGCTTTTAATTGTTTGTTTATTTGTTTGTTTGTTTGTTTGCTTTGATTTGATTTCATATATATGCATTATCTTATTGTTCATTGTTCATGTATCAAATAAATTATGAAAATGTTTTATTTTGTCTTTAACCTCCTCTTAATTACATATAAATGTATTTTAGAAAAAGATAAATGTAGGGAAGATCATATTTGTTTTTAAGAACAAATTGAACATGAACAAAAGCAATTAAAGATATGCATATATTTTTGTATTTGTTTGAGTCAAATGCTTGTATCGAGTCACAATGAATGTTTTGCAGGGATTTCAGGTCAAACACAGGTTTTTCTAGAAATTTTCCAGAAATAAAAGGTAAAAAGCGTCACGCAACACTAGGTGATGGCGTCACTCGTTGACAAAGAAGTGGATATGAAGTTTACACTTGACACGCCAAAAAGGAATTTGGAAGTTAAAGAGTGATGGCGTCACGTTATAATTCACCAAGGCCATCACGTATTGAAGTAAAAGGAGACGGCCCAGAAAACTTTACAAAGTGACGGCGTCAAGAGTGGATCTAGGCCATCAAGGAACCCTAAACACGGTGAAGTGACGGCGTCACATCCCATAAGGTGACGCCGTCAAAGTTTTAAAATCTATTTATTCTCTTCTAATTTTTAGGTACATCCTGACGGCGTCAAGCACTGTTTTTTCTGAAAAATTTTCCAGATTTTGTTTTTCTGCCGGAATTGTAAAGTTTCGTAAAATCTCAAATATTTTGGAACTCTAGGAATCTGCAAATATTTATTTTGCAAGCATTATATCTTTATTTGTTTTCTAGGATTTACTTTTATATATAGTATACCGCCGATTTTATGCGAGGTTTCGTGTTTGTTTTCTTTGTTACTTACAGGTTATATTGGACAAGAAGATGATTATATTTCAAGAGTGAAGCGTTACATGTACATTTTCTTGGAGAAAGATTTAACCATGTTACCACATTTTCTATACCGAGCAAATCAGGGGAGTACTAGTTTCTTTCATTCTCATTTATTTTTACTTCTACATCCTTTAATTGAATATTGGGGACAATGTTCGACTTAAGTGTAAGGGGTTAAAATTGGGATACCTTAGAAACTACAACTCCACTTGATTTTTGTTTTGTTTAATAGTAGATGTTTAATAAAAACTGAAAGAAATACTTGTTAGGGTAATTTTAGCACCAGATTTAAAAATTTTTGCAATATTTAGCAGTGAAACTTTAGTATTAATAAGCGTCTCATGGATAGGAGTTATATGACTAGCACAAAAAAATCGTACCACTCAAAAATTTCCACCTCACATATGTGAGGTTCGCCCCTAGATTTGTTAGGAAAAGCATTCATTATTAGTGCTTGTAAGTGTAACAGTAGTATTTAGATTCTAGAACTTGTGTTAGTGATGCATCCCGAGACCGCTAGTGAGACTACATTCGTGTAGTTAGGATTTACTACATGATAAGAGGCATTAGGATAACCCTTGTTTTAAGCCTATATTATAATTACATTGACTTCATTGGTGAAATAATTTTCTCACACCTTTGCGATGTACTCATTTTTAGTACACGATACCCCTAGTACAACCCTCAGAGCCTATCTTTTTCGTTTCTAACTTTAAACATTTTACTTAAAGGAAGAATTTGTTTACAATCCACCCTCAAATATACACCCAAATCCCCTTAGCCTACCTTGTATGCACTCATATTTAGTGCATTATTGTTATTTGTTTAAACCCTTTGTTAATTCTATAATTGATTACATGGTTGCTAAGTCGAGTCATATCTTATACATATTGTTTTGGGACGATTGGGACTCATGGGTAAAAGTACTAGTGTTATGAAGTAATGGGGAAGAACATCATTTATTACCCCATACACGCGTTAATGTTTTAAAGTACTCCAAGTGTGTCGATTATCTTGATTCGAGTCTTTATTTTAATTATATAAAAGTTCAAGTGTAAGGGGAGGAATCGAGCCCCCTTGATGTATTATTTTGGATGATAGGGCAAGAGTGTATGAAAAAAAATCAAAAAATTGAAAAAACATGAAAAAATAGAAAAAAGAAAAGTAGAAAAAACGTACGGATTACCATCCCGTGTCTTTTGTATTTATATTAGTCATAGTTAGCTTAAGTTGAGTGAAGTCTTGGCTTAGAAACACCGCATTGTATATGTAATTAACTAAGACAATTGACTTGCTATCAGTAAAATATTCTTTTATCCAACAAACCGTGTTTTCCTTATCCCTACACCTAACGTTATAACCCTTTGAAAGACCTCTTTGATAGTTTATCCTAAGTGCTTACGCCAAAGTGGTGCAGGTTTGATTCTTTCCCAAGCCTGTGATAATCTATTTGCTATGACAGGTAGTGAGAGATATTTCTTCCATTTCCATTTGTGATATATACACTTATAACACCTGAGAGATGAGAGTATCCAAACACTATATGTGAGGTACTAGTATATAATTTTCGTGCTTGTTTTGATTAGGGTGGATTGATCATTTGTTGTAATTACTTTTATAGTAATGTTTAATGACCCCTAACTTGTGTTTTAATTGATATAAAAGCTCATTTGCTTGAGGACAAGCAAATCCCAAGCGTAAGGGTATTTGATAAGGATTTATTTGATATGTTTTTTGGGGGTCATTTAAGCCCTAAATCGTGTTTTTATGATCAAATATTATCTCAAATCATTTCTTTTGTCATTTTAGGTACTTGGGACATGAATTCTAGAAAATGGAGAATTTTGGAGCTTTTCAGATGTTTTTATGCTCAAGAATAAAGAATACAAGAAAAGTCAAGAAAGTCAGGATTTAACAGCTGACGGCGTCACGATTTGGAGCTGACGCCGTCACGTTTTGATGAGAAGCCATGGATTTTTACACTAGATGCCCTGGAAGAATTTGTCAAGTTAACACCTGACGGCGTCAGGTGTATTTGGAGCAAGGCCGTCTCCCTTTAACTCAACACAAGATGGTCCAGAACATTTATAACGGGACGGCGTCAGAGATCTCTTGGGCAATACAAAACCCTAAGACACGGCGACCTGACGGCGTCAAAGGCCAAAACCTGACGCTGTCAGACTTGTATATCTATATATATTTTTCAATTTTCATTCATTAAAAGTGTGGAACTTTTTAGCAAGAAACTCTAGACGAATTTCACAGCTACATTAGGCTTTTCAAACCCTCTTTTCTTTCATGTTTAATTAAAGATAAGTCTTCCTTTTAATCATTCAATATGTCTATGTGTTGTTTGATTGATTGTTATTCTTTTATTTTCTTTAACATGTTAGCTTAGATTTATTAGTGTTTGCTTAGATTTAATGAAACCTAGTTGTTGAATATTGATTGTTGAGTTGTTATTGATTGTTTGGTTGATTGATTAGCGTTAGACTTAAGAAAACTGGCTAAATCTCCTATACGGTAACTGGCTTGAACGTCTTAAGAAACGTAATCGGATGTGTACTACTGTTTTATTGGTTGTATTTAATGCAAGAGTGACTATTAAGGAGGCTATGATAGGATACTAAATGTGTCGTCATAGGAAGAGACATAAACTCTTAGAGTTCGGGATAGCTGTACACACCCCCACGAATGGTATTAAGGAATACAATCCTTTCATCTAAACAATCGTAACAATTCAATAATTCAATAAGAAATAACTAGGGAGGTGTGAAATTTAAGTAAAGACATTTTTCCCACCATAAGAAGTTCACCAAATTTATTTTCTGTCATTTTATTTTATTTTGTTAATTAGTAGTAATTTTGGTTAGTTGACTAGCAACTAATTCCGCCCACTTTTTCAATACCCGAAATTTTATCTCCTTTCATAAAACATAAAAAAAAAAAAAAAAAAAAAAAAATACATAAAGAATCATTCTTCACCACTAGACCTAAATCATTTCTAACCTCAAGATTATCATCAACATTTCTTTGCTTTTCATTTTCATTTCTTTCTATTCGACTTGTACGTTTTTTAGTTTCATTTCTTTATATAAGCAATGGATAGTTTCATAAGGCTAGTAGCAATGGGTCGGATTATATCGATCATGACTATGGATCGATCGATTTTGAAATCGGTCATGGCCAATGTGGCCAAATCGATCGCCGGTGGAATCATTTGAATATCGTTCGCAATTTCAACCGAAGTGAAACAAAGAAACATTTGCAAATTTGTACCGATTTTAATATGGGTTGCCACTGTGATGAGAGAGGTGAATATGGGTTGAAGAGAGAGAAATCTAAGGTGGTAGCTGGAAAGATGATGCAATATAGGTCACCACTGTGACTAGCCTAAGTTTCAAGACCAACCGTGTATTATTTGAGAAGCCAGCCGTGTATTGGCGTACATTATTTAAGTTGCCATACATAGATTAAAAAGTCAACCCATTATAATATTTAGCCGTGTATTATTTAAATTGCCATAGATAGATTCAAATTCAAAAGTCTCCTTTATAAGTGGGTGGCAGTAATGATTTGATGCCTCCGACATACCTCACCACTAGCCAATAATATCGTGTCACCTCATTTCATGATTCAACCATGTCTCACCATATTTTTTTAGCGGCAACCATGCCTCACCATACTTTTTTTGTTTTAATGCCCAACGTCTATTTTTTTCTTATTTGATTAAATGCCCCAACGGCTATATTGAGACTTCCAACATCCATGATTTTTCGATATAATATGCCGATCATTTCCATGATTCATCCATGCCGCGACTATGGCAACGGTGTTGCCAAACGGTATGGGGCATGCCGAATGGTGATACCGAGCCACTGCCACTCCTAATGTTTACCACTTTACCCGTTTATAGATTAAGTGGTTAACAAAGAGTTGTCATATTAGAGATTAAGTTTTCAATAGCTGCCAAAACCCAAAATCGTGTTATGTAAAGAATTCAGTATTGCCAAACATATCAGAGATTAAGTTTTTCCACTTTTCATATTTAGATGTATCTCATTTGACCATTTTTCAACAATTAACATTTCACTTTGACTATTTACCCTTTATAAGTAGTTAAGATTAACTAGAACATACAGCTGTTGACTTCTATAACATTTATTTTTTGACTAAAATTAGCTTGCCGTTGATTCTTTCAATTTTAGTGTTTCGGTTTCATATGCTTTATATTATTTGTTCCCAAATTATAGCAACTGCGACTATCAACTGGCATGTAAGCAAAGAGTTTAATTTGTTGGCCAATTGCATGTTAATGTGCATCTGAGTATGTGATCCGCCCCGTTGAAACATGACTTTGTAGGTTGGTATTCATTTATAATGCATTACTGACGCAACGTAACTTATTTGACACTTAACATACAATGAGTTTTTTAGGCTACTCCAGTGAGTCCAGCCATAATCTTAAGCGACATTTATTTTTACTGTCACCTCAAATTTCTTTTTTATGTGCAATCTATAGTCCACCTTTTAAACATAGTAAAATGACCAACATTTTTTTTTTTCTTTTAACAAAATTAAAATTCTTTAATAATAAAACACATTACATAATAATTCAAATAAAACTAAAATATAATAATAAGCTAAGTTTCGACACCGTAATGCATTTGAAATCAAAACATTTGAAATTGATATCTTGAAAAATAAACTACGATTAAAAAGGAGTAAACACTAAACAGGCCAACACCTGTCCATGATCCATACACATGTCATCTTCACTCTAAGCATTTGTGCATGCTTTTGCTTCCTTTTCAGTACTTATTCTCTCTAAACTCTCACATTGAAAACTAACAACCGTATATTTGATAACCCAACATCTCATTCTCTCTTTCAAAATTGTGAATCAATATTTTCTTAGTCTTTATCTAAGAGAATAGCAGATGCTCGGCTCTGTCGTTTCCATCGTTAGTGATTTTGTTATGAAATGAGCTCTTCAAAATGATAGTCGAAAAATGAAAGTGATATCACTTTCGGAAATATCCGTGACCGTCATAGTTTTGCTATTCGCGCTACCAAAAACTCGGGTCACCCAACACTCCGATCCACCACCAAATTAGTTTTAGCAACTCCGATCACAGTTCTTTCACCACATTAAATTGGGGTAGAAGAAAAGAATAAAAAATAATTGAGAGAAAGGTGGGTTTTAGTTGATTGAAACAAAGCACAAGGTGGGTGTTAAACGGTACTATTGTTTGTTTGTTTGTATGTGTTGTGTTTTGAGGTTCGAGCAGACGAACCCGGTTTCCAGTTTAGAGCATGCCGACCCAGATCGACCAACTTGCTGCAGCCGGGACGACCCACTTCGACCAACACCGACCTCTTGGTCGACCTTGCTATTGCGGGTAGCCTTATGTAGAAAAAGTATAACGAGTAAGTACCCTAATTTGACAAATCAACATTTATGTGTCTTTGAACATAAATGTTGCCGCTTTTGCTCAAGAAAACTGACTTCCAAGAATGTTTCTTAAATACACAATTATCTCAGCAGTAAAAATAAATCACGATTTTAAGTTATCTAGCCATTTGGGTGACTTGGATCAAATATATTGGTAACAAATTCACGTTTCTTGAATTGTTTCCTTTGCCGATTTTGTCATTTAACGACCAACAGCTTCCATACAAATACAAACAAAATATAAGAGATTGATGAGAATTTTCCGAATCTCATTTTCATAACATAAATACTCTCGGTAAACAAAACATTTTATTTCGATTATTTGTACACGCGGCAAAAAATTGCTACACCAACTCATTCTTTGAGTAGTAAAACAGCCGCGTGACTTTATTCACGCTAGAAACCAAGATCTCATATCATATAGTATGTCTATCTATTTTAACTACGCGTATGCTACCAACGAGCTAAAATTCATTTTTCTAACGAAAACCTAAATGAACTTTTAAGCAACATTGGGTTTAATCTTGTTGCATTCTTCATGTGCTCCCTTACTTTTCACTGGCGGCGCCGCCTTATCTTGGTAATCACTCTCGGGAAAATTATTTTTGCTTTCTCACCACGGAAATGAATAGCGGCTCTATCATAAGCTCTAGCGGCTTGTTCAGCCGTACCAAAAGTCCCCAACCACACTCTCACTTTCCTCCAAGGATCCCTTATCTCAGCCGCCCAGGTACCCCATTGGTATACCAATGGGCTTGTGGTCCACTGGGAATATTAGAAGTTATTGTCATTAATTTTTCGATAGTTTAAGAGGTTGTCTTTGTCTTGCCCCTTTGCGTTTTAGGTTTGGTAGGCCCTTTTGACTTTAGGCATTTTGGTCTCTTGGCTTGTCCCCTTTTAGGCTTTTAGTAGGCTAGTGGTGTTTCTTTTCCCTTTGCCTTAGCTTTTTCCCCTGGCCTTAGCTTTAGCCCCCTTGTCTTAGCTTTTGCCCTTTGCTTTGCCTTTGCTTTTGCCCTCTTGCGTTGCTTTGCTTGTTTTTTTTGTTGTCTTCGTGCCTGGTGCCCACTTGCGTTTGCGTTCTTGCTTGTGTTTGTTTTGCCTTTTCGTTCCTTGTTTCTCTTGCGTTCCTCTATGCTTTGTTTGCTTGCTTTACTTGCTTTGCTCCTTGTTCTTTGTTTGGTACTTTGTGCTTTGTTTGTCTTGTTGCTCTTTTGCTCCTTGCGCTTTGGGTTTCTACATCACTCACACATGTGCACGTGCCGGAGGTTTCCCTGGAAGCAGTCTCTCTACTCCTAAGCTTTGCCTGGGGTAGGGGTAGGATCTGTCTACACATTTACCTCCCCCATACCTCGCTCTTGCAGGATTGAGTATGTTGTTGTTATTGCTGCTTTCCAGTTGCACTTTTTTTTTTACTTTATTTTATTTTTTTTAACCTATTATCTGCAAGGAATATATGTAATGTATGTGTCACACCTAAAATAAAAAGATAAAAGAGTAAAATGAATCTTTGCTACTAAATTATTTTTTGTTTTGTATTGTAAGTAGATTCAAAGAATGTAATATTTTCTTATTTTATAAAACAGTGTCAATTCTTTTTGATGTATGAAAAAAAAGTAAGTTTTTGCATTTTTGAAACAAGAGCAACTTTCTATTTTGGTTTATAATTCTAACACTTTATTGACTTTATTTAAGTTGTTGACATAGTTATTATTTACTCTTAAATATATTTTTATAGACAAACGTTAAAACAGAGAAACAAAATTGTTTATTATTAATAAAATTGATAATACGATAGAAAATGAAGTAAAAGTTGTTTATAAATAGATAAATACATAATTAATTGAAAAAATGCTTGTGATGTTTCAAAATTTAAGGTGTTTAGGCGGCATAATTGATAATGTTTTAAAGGTGTGAACTTATAATATACTCTCTCCGTCTCAAAATATTGTCAAGAAAAAGAATTATAAAATTTAATAAAAGTGTGGCTATTTTAATTTTCAACTACTCAAATAGAATATTCTCTACTATATTTTCTAGTTTTTACTTAAAAAAGAAAGTGAATGATTATGTTAAGACATCTTAAAAAGAAAACATGGATAATAATTTTAAGACGGATAGAGTATATAGATATATACTTCGTTCTTGAGGCATGTTACGAGGCTTTTTTTTATTCAACTATTAATAAAAGTAATGAAAGTCTACATTATTTTTTCTTGTGAAAAAATAAGTCTAATGAATGAGTGTGATTCAAGTTAGCAGAAGATTTAACTTCGACTCTAATATGAACACGATAAATAATCAAACGTATGCATAGATGATATTTAAACAAAATGTATAGTAAAAATTACTTGCGACTTAAATATATGACAATCTAGTTTTCATTTTCTTCTAGATCAAAATTCAAACCAAAATATCAACACCACCACTAACTTGAAGGTCTCATAAAACTAAAATCACTTTTAATATATATATATATATATATATATATATATATATATATATATATATATATATATTTCATTCAATATATAAGTATGTTTGTGCCAAAGTTATTGGTGTATACATAAACTAGGTTCAAAGCTCGTCTGATAGGCCTGAACTAATTCTTTTCAACATGCCTAATATAGAACTAGTTATTAGGTGGGTCTTAAAATTAGTTTATGTATACTGCTATAACTTCGACTCAAGACAAGATGGTAGCTTCGGATTTCGTATCTTTTAATCATCACTCCATATTCTCTTCATGATCCAGGTCGATTTTCTTCGTTCGTGCTCCCACTATATCTACTCTCTCTTCGTGCTACATTGGATCTCCTAATTGCTTGAGCTTCCTTGTTTGTTGTCCGGCTTGATTTACATTTAATCATAAACTAAAAGTCTATTCAACTTTTAAATTAAAATACAAGAGTTAAATTCCATTGGCACGTAAGACTCCTTAAACCCAAAGTAGTATAAAACAAACAACAGAGAATAAAAAACACTAACTAACCTACATCACAACCAAGGTTTATATTTTGTTCAATGGCTCAGGCTTGTGTCAACATGCATGGTTTATTAAAGCAAGAAAGTACTATTAAATAAAAGCATATAATAAAAAATAAAAAACGCTAACTAACCTACAGTATTTTGTTCAATGGCTTAGGCTTGTATCAATATGCATGGTTGTTTAATATAAGTAGGAAAGTACTATTAAATAAAAGCAATGGTGAACACTTAAGTTATTACATGCTAGGACTTATTACACAACCACATGGATCACATGTGTAGCTCATCCCATTAAGTACATGCAAACCCGAGTTTCACCTGCTATGTTGCAACCTAAGCAATTGCATTCCTTATTAGGAATTGCAGTTATTGTCCTATTGCTTTTCACTATCAGTTTACGAAATATTTCTTTTCAAAAATACAAATTTTAAAAGTTCGTGTGACTTAGGAAGCAAAACACTATGTCACTATTTGAGTGATCAATAAAATTTTAATATAGCCTTTTTAGTTAAAATTTTGTTTACCAAAATACTCTTGTTATGTTTTAATATTTTGAAACCTTAGTGCCCGTATATGAAAGATTTAACGTCCAATAATAGTAAAAAATGAACCTTTATCAGTTTATAGAAACCCACTACTTGGTCACCAAGACTTACATAGGGTAAATAAGTATAACTATCTAACTGGGTATTAATTTTCGACACACCATAGGATTATAGTAAAACCTAATCAGTTCCTTGTTGTCCAATTAATCTTGCTTACCATATGATTTAATCAAGAAACAAAAATTTCAAAAAATAGTTAAAGCGTATTTTTTAGAAAGTACAAACTTTACTAAAATTACTTAAAACCATAAATCATCTATAGTAATAATATTACCTTTCACACAAGAAACTAATCTAGGTAAGGGTAAGGATTCAGTGAGAATAAAACTTATAATGAGAAGGATGAGAAATAAATATAACAACATATTTGATATGCGTCGACTTGAAATAGATGCATCTCTATTTATTTAGATGCATCTCAATTAGTTTCAAAATTAATTTTTACGTAAGACTGATGCAAAGTATTACTTGCAATAAATTGACCCACATAGGACGAAAAATACATAGGATTTTTCCAACTTAATAAAATGCATCTAATATATGTATATGCATCTAATTTATAGCTAGAAAATATATTAGGGTGCATCTAAAAAATTAGGGATGCATCTAATTCAAGTCGATGCATCTCTAATATGTATTGATAGTTATTTCTCATACTTCTCATTTTAAGAGTTCTTCTCATTTGATCCTAAGTCATCTAGGTAAACCTTAAGAGTTGTGCGACTATCAAAAAATTAGTTCTATATAAATTTACTTGCAAAAATTGATGTAATAAGCACACTATCTCTAATATGTATTTATAGTTATTTCTCATACTTCTCATTTTAAGAGTTCTTCTCATTTGATCCTAAGTCATCTAGGTAAACCTTAAAAGTTTTGCGACTATCAAAAAATTAGTTCTATCTAAATTTACTTGCAAAAATTGATGTAATAAGCACACTATCAAAAAATTATTTCTTTCTAAATTTTTGTTTTATTAGACAATAGGTTTTATAGGTCAGGATCTCACACATGCATAACCTCATGAATGATTTTACTTGAGAACCTAACAACAAATATTTTAGCGTAGAAAATTTATTCATATTTACAGCTCACGGGATTTTAGTTTCTCAGATATAGCATCATCCATTTTTTTTACCAAGGTTTTGAAGGAACATCGAAACAAAGTTATTTTTATATTAGTTAAAATCTATTCCGTTGTGGTTTTTAATTCCTTTTTAGTTTTTCTTTGTTGGCTACAGAAGCCTTTTCAAATTAAGACGATGAAAGTCATAAAAAAGTAGACTATAATACATTAAAGAGTGGTTTATCACTCACTTACCGAGAACACATGTAATAGTGAATGTTCATGAAGTTCAACATGAATATGAGATTCAAATACAAGTGTATGTATGTTGTATTAGTTAAAGTTCAGGTACTAACTTTCGAATGTGAAAATCATTTTTTTGGAAATTGCATATATATCTTTCCAAAAACTTATAATTGCGTATATATCAAACAAAAACTTATAATTGCGTATATATCATTTCAAAGACTTAAATATTATGTATATATCCAAATAGGCAAGACAAATTAAATGACATGAAATATTTGTTGCGACACCAAAACCTCTAACTCCAAGACCATTTTAATCAACATAATTCGGTCGATCCGGAATGGATCGGTTAAACATCCCATTAGGGAGCCTTGTCTTGACTTTTCTGTGTGAAATATATGTTTTTTTTCGTGGCTAAAATAGACTAACTTTAATTTATATATATCTTCTTCGATACATTGGCTTTTTCTTTGTTATAGCAACAAACTTTGCACACAAAGTATGTAACCACTACCGAAGTAACAAGCAAGGTTAAGTTGACGGGTAAAAGCTAAAGATACTTCATGTACTCTCGTATAACACATTATGCTTAATGAACGTTGATATTGTCATTCTACACCCTTGAAATTGTTTTGTAAAGGTAACTTGTCATTTTACACAAACTCGTCTTTTTCAACTAGTTATTTTATTTCTATATTTGTATTTGTTTCTTTTATAAATAAAATTCTAGATTAATCTTTAACTTTAAACATTCATCTTAGTTGAAATTATAGCTTTCTTTTAGTTTTATTAACTAGAACATCAAGACCTGTTAACTTCTACAACATTTTTTTGACTAAAATTAGCTTGCCGATAATTCTTTCAATTTTAATGATTCTGTTTCATATATGCCTTATATTATTTGTTTCCAAAATATAGTAGCTGCGACTAGTGTAAGTAAAGAATTTAATTTGTTGGCTAATTGCACGTTTATGTGTATGTGAGTATGTGATTCACCCAGATAAAACATGACTTTGTTGGTTGATGTTATTCATTTACAACGAGGTCGGCTGCAGAATGCCGCGTTGCGGCAGGGCGCCGGTTATGCGTTTAAATAGGTAACAATCTTTCATTGCATGTTTAAGGTGCAAAGCCACCTGTGATATATGCTAAGCTTAATTTAGTAAAATGATATAGTTGATCACTGATACAATGCTCTTTAGGGTCTGTAATAGAATCGTATAGTAATTTTAGGTCAAGATTTACATCATACCATCTTGCATACATAGTTTCCTGAATTTATATTAAACACTTGTGTCATCATTTTTGAATACTACTAAACGAAAGGGCATTTAAAAAAAAATGCTTAAGCGGTTCAAATGTATCATTACAGCGTCTTACACTCGTGAATATGCTGTTTTCAGTTTAGTCACCGCTCTTTTATTTTCTATCTTCGAACGCAAAGACTCCCTTTTATTTCTGTTTGTGGTGCTAAGAGAACTACCTAACAACAACACGTTTTCCATGATTATGGCAACAACTTCAACATAATAGGAAAAGTTATAAACTTTAAATAAGTAGACAAAATTTCATTCACCTATTATTGGCATCAAATTTCTACACAATAGTACCGGACTTACGTACCAACCTAGCTACAACCCGACTTCACCACTAACCAAATAATAGGCTGAAGTACAGCGTAAATGAAGAAAACTAATCAGAGAGCATCAAATTGACGCTCTATATTTGTATATATAATGCATTATTGAAGCAATATAATTGATCTGACCTTTGTAAAGTATGGTGAGTTTTTTATGTAAAAAAGTAAGTACCCTAATTTGACAAATATAATCAAACATTTATGTGACTTTGGGGCCGTTTTGCTCAATAAAACTGACTTCCAAGAACATTTCTTAAATACACAATTATCTTAAGAGTAAAAGTAAAATCACGATTTTAAGTTACCTAGCCATTTGAGTGACTTGGATCAAATATATTGGTAACAAATTCACATTTCTTGAATTGTTTACTTTGCCGATTTTATCGTTTAACAACCAACAGCTTCCATACAAATACAAACAATATATAAGAGATTAATGTGAATTTTCCGAATCTCATTTTCAAGAAATAAATACTTTCGTAAACAAACATTTTATTTCACTTATTTGGAGACGCGGCAAAAAAATTGCTACACCAACTCATTCTTTGAGTAGTAAAACAGCCGCGTGACTTTATTCACGCTACAAACCAACATCTCATATAGTATATCTATATCTATTTTAACAACGCATACGAGCTAAAATTCATTTTTCTAACGAAAACCGAAATGAACTTTTATGCAACATTGAGTTTAATCTTGTTGCATGCTTCATGTGCTCCCTTGCTTTTCACTGGCGGCGCCGCTGATCTCGGTAATCACTCTCGGGAAAATTAGTTTTTGCTTTCTCACCACGAAAATAAATAGCGGCTCTATCATAAGCTCTAGCGGCTTGTTCAGCTGTACCAAATGTCCCCAACCACACTCTCACTTTCCTCCAAGGATCCCTTATCTCAGCAGCCCACGTGCCCCATTGCCGCTGTCTTACTCCTCTAAACAGTCTTTTTCTCTTGCGCCTACCACAGCCGCCACCTCTCTGCTGGGCCCCACCATCACACGTTGGTGCATTTTGCCAAAAAAAGTTGCATCCTAAACAACCTATAATTCCACATACTTGACATACTTCCACAGGATGCTCACTAAATAGTGAAATCTTGTTATTGATATCATGGGTCCCACTTGTACTAGGTAATAACAATGATGGCGTAATCGGGGCGTTCGTGTGACCGGATATTACGTTTTTTAAGGTTGATACAATGATGGAATGTTCCTCATCAACGGTTAATGAACAATGGTGATTAGTACTGGTTTTAAAGCTTCCAGACGTGTAGCTTAGTTGGTTTCGAATAAAATTACTTTGCATGGTATGCATGGTATTGTGGGATTATATTTTTCTTTTGGAATGGTAATGAAATGAAATGTGAACAGTTGGAGTGGGTAAGGGAGTGTGGGTGATTATATAGTGGGAAATGTTTGTAAAGTTGGTTAGTACACGGTGGCATATGTTAGGGTGATTACAGGCCACGTGTGAAGAAGGTGTAGGGTGAGGTAGTGAAAGATGATGGGTGATTTGGGTTGATTACGTAAGGATGAGGTGAACACGTGGTATTTGTAAGGGTGAGACGTGGCAAGTATTGAGCTCACTTGGTGAGTGTACCTTCTGTTCTAGAATATGGTTTGTTTGATATACTAGAAACTTCTAATTGCGCCTTATGAAACCCCTTAAACTATCGAAAAATTAATGACAGTAACTTTATTGAATGGGAATTATATATATATACTAAAAGGTAAGAGATTACTGTAGCAAGCACTGTGTTTGCTACAGTTGTCTTTGTAGTAATTTATATATATATATATATATATATATATATATATATATATATATTTTTTTTTTTTTTAGTATTAACGGTCGTTGGTTATTTAACGGATGTTAACTAACGACCGTTATTTTTAACATTTAAAAAAAATTGTACGCACTTTGTCCTTCATCTCAGTGGTTCATTGCAAATTTAGTCCTCAAATAATTTACATAAATGGTCCTTCATGTTATACATCAATTGCAAAATCAGTCCTAGGTAACTAACTTCCCGTTAAGTAGCTAACGGCAACAAAAGAATTCCGCAGCAACGCGCGGGTACCAAACTCGTTTAAATTATGCATGTTACTATTTTAAGAAATTTTCTTTTAAAATGTTTAGAATGTTTAGGAGTAATTTTGTATAGTAAAATATTATTTTATATATATATATATATATATATATATACATATATATATATAAAATATAAAAATTAAGTTATCTCCAGTTACACTTTTTTTTTAACCCTTATTATCTGCAAGGAATATATGTAATGTATGTGTCCCACCTAAAATGAAAAGATAAAAGAGTAAAATGAATCTTTGTTAGTAAGGGCCCGTTTTGTTTGTTAAAGGATTTGGAATTGGATTTAGATTCGGTTTAGAATGAAAGAAAATGACATAAGAGAAAAAATAAATATTTTATTAAAAAGTTTATTTTAAAAGTTAATAAATAATTTATTAAAAAGAAAGTCGGGTAGTTTTATTTTTTAATAATTAATTTATTTATGTTGTGAGTGAAGATATAAATGCGGGACCACTATATGTTTTTATTTACAAAAGATACCATATATGCTAGGTATCAATCTATCATTCTTGGGCCTATATTGATTCCTACATTGATTCCTAAAAGCTTGAACCAAAACACTTAAATCTTGGAGTGAAACAATTCCCCCATATATGCTAGGTATCAATCTATCATTATTGGGCCTACATTGATTCCTAAAAGATTGAACCAAACACTTAAATCTTGGAATGAAACAATTCCCCCAATCCAAAAGGTATAAACCAAACGTGCCCTATTTTTTTTTTTTTTTTTTTTTTTTTTTTTTTTTTTGTATTGTAAGTAGATTCAAAGAATGTAATATTTTCTTATTTTATAAAACAGTGTCAATTCTTTTTGATGTATGGAAAAAAAAGTAGTTTTCGCATTTTTGAAACAAGTGCAACTTTCTATTTTGGTTTATAATTCTAACTCTTTACTGACTTTATTTAAGTTGTTGAAATAGTTATTATTTACTCTTAAATATATTTTTATAGGCACAAATGTTAAAACAGAGAGAAACAAAATTGTTTATTATTAATAAACTTGATAATATGATAGAAAATGAAGTAAAAGTTGTTTATAATAGGTTAATACATAATTAATTGAAAAAAATGCTTGTGATGTTTCAAAATTTAAGGTGTTTAGGTGGCATAATTATAAAAGATAAAGTTTTAGAGGTGTGAACTTATAATATACTAAGAATGTAATATTTTCTTATTTTATAAAACAGTGTCAATTCTTTTTGATGTATGGAAAAAAAAGTAGTTTTTGCATTTTTGAAACAAGTGCAACTTTCTATTTTGGTTTATAATTCTAACTCTTTACTGACTTTATTTAAGTTGTTGAAATAGTTATTATTTACTCTTAAATATATTTTTATAGACACAAATGTTAAAACAGATAGAAACAAAATTGTTTATTATTAATAAACTTGATAATATGATAGAAAATGAAGTAAAAGTTGTTTATAATAGGTTAATACATAATTAATTGAAAAAAATGCTTGTGATGTTTCAAAATTTAAGGTGTTTAGGTGGCATAATTATAAAAGATAAAGTTTTAGAGGTGTGAACTTATAATATACTCTCTCCACCTCAAAATTATTGTCAGTAGACAAGAATTATAAAGTTTAATAAATTATTGTCAGTAGACAACAATTATAAAGTTTAATAAAAGTGTGGCTATTTTAATTTTCAATTACTCAAAGAGAATATTTCCTACTATATTTTCTAGTTTTTACTTAAAAAGGAAAGTGATCGATTATTTTAATACATCTTAAAAAGAAAATATCGATAATAATTTTGAGACGGATGGAGTATATAGATATATACTTCGTTCCTGAGGCATGTTACGAGGCTTTTCTTTTATTCAACTATTAATAAAAAGAATGAAAGTCTGCATTTTTTTTTTCTGAAAAAATAAGTCTAATGACTGAGTGTGATTCAAGTTAGCAGAAGATTTAACTTCGACTCTAATATGAACACGATAAATATTCAAACATATGCATAGATGATATTTAAACAAAATGTATGGTAAAAATTACTTGCGACTTAAATCATACTATCTTATAATGCATTTAGGCCTTTTAAAAAAAGAAATACTTAAAATTAAGCATTAAAAGTTCTTAAGCTAAAAGTACAACTAATTAAAACACATTTTCTAACATTAAATACAATTACAAGTTCTTAAGCTAAAAATACAACTAATTAAAATAAATTTTCTAACATTAAATACAATCTGTAAATAGAAATACATAAAATTCGGCAGTACAAGTTTTTAAGCTAAAAGTACAACTAATTAAAACACATTTACTAACATTAATAAACTGGTCAATAAATACAATTAATGCAGTTATTAAAACACCCCTTACATAAAAAATACAAATTATCAAACATATTTTACAAAAAACTTAAACACAATTCTTACATTAAATGTCACTAATACAAGTAAGGCCATCCACTATGGTAAACATTTTAAAAGGTTTATACTTGTGTTATGACATTAAATTATAAACCTTTTTGTTTTATAAACATATCCCCACTATGTTATAAACCTTTTCAAGTGATATAAACTTCACACATAATCAAATGCATTAAATTATGAAAAGGTTTAATATCCTAGACCTCTTCATGACACATAAGCTTGAAATGGATACTCACTATGGTTTATAAGTTCTTAGACCTCTTCATCATTTTATAAACATTTTTATAAACTACCATAGTGGATGCCCTAATAAAGCACATTATACAAATATTCAAGTCCAAACGGGCAACGGGCCAAATGGGCTCGATCTTGAACGAGCACGGGCCAACGGGCTCGAGCCCGAAAGGTTTACAACTCTTAGCTATCATTTTTTTCTTTTGATGTCGTTAACATTTATTTTAGGGTACATGCCGCCGCAACGCGCGAATACCCTACTAGAATAAGACAATCTTGTTTTCATTTTCTTCTAGATCAAAATACCAACCACAATATCAACACCACCACTAACTTGAAGTTTCATATATATATATATATATATATATATATATATATATATATATATATATATATATATATATATATATATATATATATATATATATATATATATTTCATTCATTCAGTATATAAGTATGTTTGTGTCAAAGTTATTGTTGTATACATAAACTAGGTTCAAAGCTCGTCTTATAGGCATGAACTAATTTTTTCCAACATGCATAATATAGAACTAGTCTATTTATCAGGTGGGTCTTAAAATTAGTTTATGTATACGGCTATAACTTCGACTCAAGACAAGATGGTAGCTTCAGATTTCGTATCTTTTAAGCATCACTCCGTATTCTCTTCATGATCCAGGTCGATCTTCTTCCTTCGTGCTCCCGCTATATCTACTCTCTCTTCGTGTTACATTGGATCTCCTAATTGCATGAGCTTCCTTGTTTCTTGTCCGTCTTGATTTACATTTAATCATAAACTAAAAGTCTATTCTACTTTTAAATTAAAATACAAGAGTTATTTCCATTGGTACATAAGACTACCTTAAACCCAAAGTAGTATAAAACAAATAGTAGAAAATAAAAAACACTAACTAACCTACATCACAACCAAGGTTTATATTTTGTTCAATGGCTCAGGCTTGTGTCAACATGCATGGTTTAATAAAGCAAGAAAGTACTATTAAATAAAAGCATATAATAAAAAATAAAAAACGCTAACTAACCTACGGTATTTTATTCAATGGCTTAGGCTTATATCAACATGCATGGTTTAATATAAGTAGGAAAGTACTATTAAATAAAAGCAATGGTGAAAACTTAAGTTATTGCATCTTAGGACTTATTACACAACCACATGGATCATATGTGTAGCTCATCCCGTTAAGTACATGCAAACCCAAGTTTCACCTGCTACGTTGCAACCTAAGCAATTGTCATTCCTAATGAATGGAAGTTATTGTCCTATTGATTTTTACTATTAGTTTACGAAATATTTCTTTTTTAAAATTTATTATAAACGTTAACTAGAGTTTTCAAAAACACAAATTTTAAAAGTTCGTGTGACTTAGGAAGTAAAACACTATGTCACGTCACTATTTGATTGATGAATAAAATTTTAATATAGCCTTTTTAGTTTAAATTTAGTTTCCCAAAATACTCTGGTTATGTTTTAATATTTTGAAACCTTCAGTTTCTATAATTGAAAGATTTAACATCCAATAATAGTAAAAAAATTGAACCTTTATCGGTTTATAGAAACCCATTACTTGGTCACCAAGACTTACATAGGTCGTAAAATAAGTAACCGTATCTAACTGGGTGTTAATTTTCGACACACCATTGGATTATAGTAAAACCTAATCAGTTCCTTGTTGTCCAATTAATCTTGCTTACCATATGATTTAATCAAGAAACAAAAATTTCAAAAAATAGTTAAAGCGTATTTTTTAGAAAGTACAAACTTTACCAAAATTACCTAAAACCATAAATCATCTATAGTAATACTTTCACACAAGAAACTAATCTAGGTAAACCTTAAGAGTTTTGCGACTATCAAAAAATTAGTTCTATCTAAATTTACTTGCAAAAATTGATAGTAATAAGCACACTATCAAAAAATTAGTTCTTTCTAAAATTTTGTTTTATTAGACAATAGGTTCTATTGGTTAGGATCTCACACATGCATAACCTCATGAATGATTTTACTTGAGATCCTAACAACAAATACTTTAGCGTAGAAACTTTATTCATATTTACAGGTCACGGGATTTTAGTTTCAAAGATATAGCATCCTCCAAATTTTTTTACCAAGGGTTTGATGGAACATCAAAACAAAGTTATTTTTATGTTAGTTAAAATCTATTCTGTTGTGGTTTTTAATTCCTTTTTCGTTTTTCTTTGTTGTCTACAGAAGCCTTTTCAAATTAAGACGATGAAAGTCATAAAAAAGTAGACTGTAATACATTAAAGACTGGTTTACCACTCACTTGCCGAGGACACATGTAATAGTGAATGTTCATGAAGTTCAACATGAATATGAGATTCAAATACAAGTGCATGTATGTTGTATTAGTTAAATTTCAGGTACTAACTTTCGAATGTGAAAATCATTTTTTTTGGAAATTGCATACATATCCTTCCAAAAACTTATGATTGCGTATATATAAAACTAAAACTTATAATTGTGTATATATCATTTCAAAGACATAAATATTATGTATATATCCAAATAGGTAAGACAAATTAAATCACATGAAATATTTGTTGCGACACCAAAACCTCTAACTCCAAGACAAATTTAATCAACATAATTCGGTCGATCCGGAATTGATCGGTTAAACATTCTATTAGGGAGCCTGGTCTTGACTTTTCTGTGTGAAATATATGTTTTTTTCGTGGCTAAAATAGACTAACTTTAATTTATATATATCTTCTTCGATACATTGGCTTCTTCTTTGTTATAGCACACAAACTTTGCACACGAAGTATGTAACCACTACCGAAGTAACGAGCAAGGTTAAGTTGACGGGTAAAAGCTAAAGATACTTCTTGTACTCTCGTATAACTCATTATGCTTAATGAACGTTGATATTGTCATTCTACGCCTTTGAAATTGTTTTGTAAAGGTAACTTGGTCATTTTACACAAACTCATCTTCTTCAACTAGTTATTTTATTTCTATAATTGTATTTGTTTCTTTTATAAATAAAATTCTAGATTAATCTTTAAGTTTAAACATTCATCTTAGTTGAAATTATAGCTTTCTTTTAGTTTTATTAACTAGAACATCAAGACCTGTTAACTTCTACAAAATTTTTTTTGACTAAAGTTAGCTTGCCGATAATTCTTTCAATTTTAATGATTCGGTTTCATATATGCGTTATATTATTTGTTTCCAAAATATAGCAACTGCGACTAGTGTAAGTAAAGAATTTAATTTGTTGGCTAATTGCACGTTTATGTGTATGTGAGTATGTGATTCACCCAAATAAAACATGAGTTTTTTGGTTGATGATATTCATTTACAACGAGGTCAGCTGCAGACCGCCGCTTTGCGAAGGGGCGCCGGTTATGCGTTTAAATGGGTAACAATCTTTCATTGCATGTTTAGGGTGCAAAGCCACCTGTGATATATGCTAAGCTTAATATTGTGAATGATATAGTTGATTCACTGATACAATGCTCTTTAGGGTCTGTAATAGAATCATATAGTAATTTTAGGTCAAGATTTACAGCATACCATCTTGCATACATAGTTTCCTGAATTTGTATTAAACACTTGTGCCATCATTTTTGAATACTACTAAACAAAAGGGCATTTAAAAAAAATGCTTAAGCGGTTCAAATGTATCATTGCAACGTCTTACACTCGTGAATACGTCGTTTTCAGTTTAGTCACTGCTCCTTTATTTTCTATCTTCGAACGCAAAGACTCGCTTTTATTACTGTTTGAGATGCTAAGAGAACTACCTAACAATAACACGTTTCCTATGATTATGACAACAACTTCAACATAATAGGAAAAGTTATAAACTTTAAATAAGTAGACAAAATTTCATTCACCTATTATTGGCATCGAATTTCTACACAATAGTATCGGACTCACGTACCAACCTCGCTATAACCCGACTTCACCACCAAGATCGTCAGCCTGTTCTCTGACAACGCATCTTGGAATCGAATTTTTAGCACGAATATGGCTTTTGGTAAGAATGAGAGAGAAGTGGCGGTGAGGCATGTCGTGAATTCTAGAGACACGCAAAAGTTTTTGGAATAAAAAGAATTGAACGGTAACCATAAACTGAGTTATGGGCTACAAATGCTAAACAGGCCACTAACCAAATAATGGGCTGAAGTACAGCGTAAATGAGGGCAACTAATCAGAGAGCACCGAATTTAGTTATGGGCAACAAATGCTAAACAGGCCACTAACCAAATAATGGGCTAAAGTACAGCGTAAATGAGGGCAACTATCAGAGAGCACTGAATTGACACTATATATATATATATATATATATATATATATATATATATATATATATATATATATATATATATATATATATATATATATAATGCATTATTGAAGCAATATGATTGATCGGACACTGTATTAAGTATAATGAGCTTTTATGTTAAAAAGTAAGTACCCTAATTTGACAAATATAATCAACATTTATGTAACTTTCAACATTGGCCGCTTTTGCTCAATAAAACTGACTTCCAAGAACATTTCTTAAATACACAATTATCTCAAGAGTAAAAGTAAAATCACGATTTTAAGTTATCTAGTCATTTGAGTGACTTGGATCAAATATATTGGTAACACTACAAAATTTGTGACATTTACTCATAACGCGTGGGAATTGTACCAGGCTTTACCTCTCGAGGGATCTCGAGAAGCTTACAACCCCCACCAGGCAGTGTACCTGATCGTTGTAGTATAGTATAGTGACAAGTACCGGGGGATTGATCGTTCAGCTAGGAATAGTGTCGTTAGGATTGAAATTAATCTAACTAGGTCTAAAGGTGAAGGATGATTCTTTTTATGTTTTTATATTTTATGAAAAGCAAGTAAGAATCTAGGGTATTGGGAGAGTGGGCGGAATTAGTTGCTAATCAACTAACCCAAAAGCTACTAATTAATCTAATAAACAAGAAAATAAACTAAGGTTCTACAAGATAAGTGAAGCATGTCTACCCATGATATATTACTCCTTGCTAGCTATCCAATCCTACCTATTGAATTGTAACCTTGTTTTAATTGACGGGTTGTATTCCTTAATACCATTCATGGGGTATCGCACATAACTCCCCAATTCTATGAGCTCTTATCTCCTCCTACACCATGCCCAGCACAACTATAGGGATTGTAAACAGTGGCTCATGCATTAAATACAACCAATAAAGACCTTAGTGCAATAGGTTCATGTTTCCTAAGACGTTCAAGCATGTTACCATTTGGAGATCTGCCAGTTTTCTTAATCCTAACATATAAATCATTCAATCAAAACAAGAATCAATAGGAAACAAGAATTATAAACTAAACCAACTAGATCTATTGAAGTTGTCACGCCTTAATTGATGGAGATAGACACACACATCAACAAGCCCCTCGTTAATGGAGATAGACACAACATCAACAAGAAATCAATGAGATCTAATCAATTGTATACAAGTTTCACATAATCATAAGTAGACACAAGGTGAATTAACAAAACATCATCAAAGAAAAGCAATCAACAATGATAATGGAAAACATAATTAAGATAGAATCAACAAACCAATACATGATATTTATGGAGTGATTGAAACCCTCTAAGTTGCTGGAAAAACACCCACCTAAACCCAGGAATTGACCTTAGGGTTTAGGGCTTACAAAAGTGAATTTATGATGTTATATTTATAGGCATGTTTTTTTTCGGCCCTTCTTGACGGTGTCAGCCCGTTACTCTTGATGCCGTCAAGACCATTTTTTCACCAAATTGTAGATCTCTTCGTCCTCTTCGCGTGGGCTTTTGAATCACCTAAATCCGAGTTCGTATGCAAAAGTTATGACCAAAACAATATCAGCTACTCCGCGCGCAAGTTTTGACAAGTTAACACGTGACGGCCTTGGGAGACGCCTTCACATTCTCTCTGGGCCGTCACCAGTTTTACTCTTGACGCCGTCAGGAATTTACTCTTGACGCCGTCACCTACTGTTCTCAGCAAGGAAAATTAAGTCTTTGGCGTTTTCTTCACTTTTATGCTCCAAAAACGTCCGAATTGCTTCCTTTTCCAGATTTCTCTCCCAAAGTACCTAAAATCACAAAAGGAACGATTTAGGGCAATATTTGATCAAATAAATTCAATTCCGGGCTTAAATGACCCCCTAAAAGTGGTTCATTTTTCGCCTCATCATATACCCTTACACTTGAGATTTGCTTATCCTCAAGCAAATGCGCTTTTATTCTACACAAAAGACAAGTTAGGGGTCATTTAACACTAATATAAAAGTAATTACAACAAATAATCATTCCACTAAAGACCAATAGACAAGCGCGGAGGTCATACACTAGCACCTCACAAATAGTGTTTAGATTCTCACATCTCTCGGGTGTAATAAAGTATAGATTACAATATGAAAACGGAAGATATCTCTCACTACCTGTCATAGCAAAATAGATTACCATATGCTTGGGAAAGGATCAAACCTCCACCACATGGCGTAAGCACCTAGGATAAACTATCAAAGAGGTCTTTTAAAGGGTTGTAACATTAGGTGTAGGGATATGAAATACACGGTTTTGTTAGATAAAGGAAGTTTTACTGGTGGCGAGTTAACAATCTTGGTCAATTACATGTACAATATGGCGTTGCTAAGCCAAGACTAGACTCGACTTAGGCTAATAAATGAAAAATAACAAAAAACATAAAATAAACATAGAATGAAAAGGGATAGTAGTCCGTATGTTTTTCTCTTTTTTTTTTTTTTTTTTTTTTTTTTTTTTTTTTTTTTTTCTTGATTTTTCCGATTTTTTTTTTTTTTTTTTTTTTTTTTTTTTTTTTGAATACACTCTTACCCTACCATCCAAAATAATACATCATAGGGAATGGGAATTCCCCTTACACTTGAATCTTTACATACTTTACAATAAACTAAACTAATGACTCGAATTAAGAAAATCAAAACACTTGGAGCACTTTTAAGATTAACGTACATATGGGGGTAATAAATGATGTTCTTCCCCATTACTCCATAATATAAGTACTTACCCATGAGTCCCAATCGTCCCAAAACAATATGTACAAGGATATGACTCGACTTAGCAACCATGTAATGCACTAAAAATGAGCGCATACACGGAAGGCTAAGGCGATTTGGTTGTACATTTAAGTGGGGTGTAACAAATTCTTCCTTTAAGTAAAATGCTTAAAGTTAGAAACGAAAAGATAGGCTCGGAGGGGTGTACTAGGGGTTTCGTGTACTAAAAATGAGTATAACGCTAAGGGTGTGGGAAAAATTAGTTGACTTAACTAGCCAAGTAATATGACATAAATGGTCAAGTAATTATGATACGGGTTTAACACAAGGGTGATCCTAATGCCTCTTATCATGTAGTAAATCCTACCACACGAATGTAGTCTCACTAGCGGTCTCGGGATGCATCACTAACGCAAGTTCTAGAATCTAAATGCTACCGGTACACTCATAAGCACTAATAGTAAATGCTTTTCCTATCAAATCTAAAGGCGAACCTCACATATTTGGGTGGAAAATTTTTCTGAATATACGGCTATGTGCTTGTCATACAATCTCCTATCCATGAGACGCTTGCTATGGCTAAAGTTTCACTCCTAAATGTTGTAAAAAATTTTAAATTTGGCGCTAAAATTACACTAACAAGTATTTCTCATAGTTTTATTACACATCTACCATTAAACAAAACAAACTCAAGCGAAAGTGCATATGTAATGTATCATCTTTTTACCCTCCCCTTACACTTAAGATGAACATTGTCCCCAATGTTCAAGTAAAGAATGTAAAAGTGAAAAAGTAAAGAGAATGAAATCAAATACTCCCCTGATTTGCTCGGTATGGATAATGAGGTGGCCAGGTTAAATCTTCCTCCAAGAGAATGAACAATCAAAGCTTCCCTTCCAGAATATAAATCATCTCCTTGTCAAACATAACCTGTAAATCCTGAGAAAACAAACAAAAACCCGAAGCATCAACCCGAACAAAGATAACTCACAACTAGATGTAATTCCAGACTTAGGAATAGAAACAAAACAATTAAAGATATAATGCTTGTGGAATGAATGTTTGCAGATTTCCTGGAGTTTATAAAACTAAAGAATCAACAAAAACTTTAAGACTCCGTTAGAAAAACAAAATCGGTAAAATTTCCAGGTTTTTACACGTGACGCCGTCAAGAGTTATCTCGTGACACCGTCAGAAGTGACCTGCATAAATTCTTATGTTAAGTTTCCGGAAAATTTCTGGAAAAACTTGGTTCTACTTTCTGGAAAATCCTGCAAAACTTCATTATGACTCAGTACAAACATTTGACTCTAACAAATACTAATACACATGTCCATTTAATATTGTTGTGGTTCATGCTCAATTTCATTCTTATAAACAAATTTGGATCTCCCTTACACTTATCTTTTGCAAAATACATTTATATGCAATTAAGACGAAGTTAAAAACAAAATAAAGCATTTTCACAATTTACTTTGAAACATGAGCCACAAACAATAAAAATAAAACATGCATACAGAAATAAATAAAATCAAACAAACAAACAAACAAATAAAAACACACAAAACATGGGTTGCCTCTCAAGAAGCGCTTGTTTTTGTTCGAGTCACGAGCCTGACTCTACCCTTATTTAACGGAAATAGGGGAGGTTCTCCCTACACTTAGGATTAAGTGTGGGTGAAAGTAGCGGTACACACCCTTAGGGTGTGAATATGCCACGTGAGGTGAAAGGGGTGAGTGAATGGCTTCCTTCATCCTAAAACTACCCGGATAATATTGGTTGATGGGTGGGTCGGTTCCTCTTTTGTCTCCTAGAAATATATCTAAGGATGGAAAGGTGTGTAAAGATTGAGGTTCCGATTCATCAACACTAGGAAATTCCCTAGAACTAGGAGTAAGGTTATCACTACAAGTGTTCAAACCTATATCCTCAAGTGGTGCCTGGTCCAAGGGTTCTACCTCCATCAGAATTCCTAAAGTTTCTTCTACTTTTTCCGGGTAAGTCACGGGCGGTGTGTGTGCCTCAAATGATGGTTGAGTATTTTGTGGGCTTATGTTGTTCACCTCATCATTCCATGTGTCAGGATCTAGCCCTAACATTCTCCCAAGTATCTCACGTGCTTCTCTAGGCATCTCAACTTCTATGTCCAAATCATAAGGATCATCTTCAATATTCTGACTGCTATATACAAATTGCCCAAGAGATTCATCATCTGTTTCTTGAGATTCATCATCATCGATCATAAAACCTAGGTCTTTTTGATCAATGTGATCATGCTCGGCTAAATCCTCCTCAATTATTTTCTTAGGTAGTGATAATAGCAAACCTAGTGCTTCATCCAACTTATGATTCGTTGCAATGGCTCTCTCCATAATTTCTTGGCAAACTAGGTCGCATTTCCTATTGGCCTCACTAAAACTAGATCTTAAACATGGAGGTTGTTCATAAGAATCTATCCTAGGAGAAGGCTCATATGATTCATAGGTGTCTCTAAATGAGGTATTTTGAACTCTTTGGTGTGTTAGTCGCTCAACCCTATCTTGCAATCTTAGAAGTCTAAGTGTAACGTCCATTTGAAGCAAATTACAAACAAAATCACAAAGAAAAGATAGACTACGAGAAAGCTACAAAGTAAAAAGAAAAAATCTCACTTGATAGGAATCTAATGAGTAGACCTAATAAAAATCAAATTCAACCTAAACAATAACTATTCCCCGGGCTGCGGCGCCAAAAACTTGATGCGTGGGAATTGCACCAGGCTTTACCTCTCGAGGGATCTCGAGAAGCTTACAACCCCCACCAGGCAGTGTACCTGATCATTGTAGTATAGTATAGTGACAAGTACCGGGGGATTGATCGTTCAGTTAGGAATAGTGTCGTTAGGATTGAAATTAATCTAACTAGGTCTAAAGGTGAAGGATGATTCTTTTTATGTTTTTATATTTTATGAAAAGCAAGTAAAAATCTAGGGTATTGGGAGAGTGGGCGGAATTAGTTGCTAATCAACTAACCCAAAAGCTACTAATTAATCTAATAAACAAGAAAATAAACTAAGGTTCTACAAGATAAGTGAAGCCTGTCTACCCATGATATATTACTCCTTGCTAGCTATCCAATCCTACCTATTGAATTGTAACCTTGTTTTAATTGACGGGTTGTATTCCTTAATACCATTCATGGGGTATCGCACATAACTCCCCAATTCTATGAGCTCTTATCACCTCCTACACCATGCCCAGCACAACTATAGGGATTGTAAACAGTGGCTCATGCATTAAATACAACCAATAAAGACCTTAGTGCAACAGGTTCATGTTTCCTAAGATGTTCAAGCATGTTACCATTTGGAGATCTGCCAGTTTTCTTAAGCCTAACATATAAATCATTCAATCAAAACAAGAATCAATAGGAAACAAGAATTATAAACTAAACCAACTAGATCTATTGAATTTGTCACGCCTTAATTGATGGAGATAGACACACACATCAACAAGCCCTTCGTTAATGGAGATAGACACAACATCAACAAGAAATCAATGAGATCTAATCAGTTGTATACAAGTTTCACATAATCATAAGTAGACACAAGGTGAATTAACAAAACATCATCAAAGAAAAGCAATCAACAATGATAATGGAAAACATAATGAAGATAGAATCAACAAACCAATACATGATGTTTATGGAGTGATTGAAACCCTCTAAGTTGCTAGAAAAACACCCACCTAAACCCAGGAATCGACCTTAGGGTTTAGGGCTTATAAAAAATGAAGTTATGATGTTATATTTATAGGCATGTTTTCTGTCGGCCCTTCTTGACGGCGTCAGCCCGTTACTCTTGACGCCGTCAAGACAATTTTTTCACCAAATTGTAGATCTCTTCGTCCTCTTCGCGTGGGCTTTTGAATCACCTAAATCCGAGTTCGTATGCAAAAGTTATGACCAAAATAATATCAGCTACTCCGCGCGCAAGTTTTGACAAGTTAACACGTGACGGCCTTGGGTGACGCCTTCACATTCTCTCTGGGCCGTCACCACTTTTACTCTTGACGCCGTCAGGAATTTACTCTTGACGCCGTCACCTACTGTTCTCAGCAAGGAAAATTAAGTCTTTGGCGTTTTCTTCACTTTTATGCTCCAAAAACGTCCGAATTGCTTCCTTTTCCAGATTTCTCTCCCAAAGTACCTAAAATCACAAAAGGAATAATTTAGGGCAATATTTGATCAAATAAATTCAATTTCGGGCTTAAATGACCCCCTAAAAGTGGTTCATTTTTCGCCTCATCAACTCACTAAAACATTTGCCCACTAAAAGTAATAAAAGTCGTAATTATAGATAAAAATAAAACAGTAAATATAACACAAACAAATCTCACACAAACCGCTAGTACTTCAGATTTCTTTGTTAACAAAAGTTCAAACTTCAGACCCAAATCTCACACAATACGTCCCGATCCCATATCTCACCACCCAAAGTTTGAAACCCTAACTCCGCCGTTATTGACCATCGTTATCGACTGTCGTCACCACCTCCACCATCGTTATCTATCATCATCACCATCTCCACCGTCGTTATCGACCGTTCTCACCGTCTCCACCGTCGTCATCACCTCTACCGTCGTCACTACCTCCACCGCCGTTATTGACAGCCACCTCCACCGTCAAATTAGGTATAATACAATTGATTGTGTGTTGATATATTGTTAAAATTTTATCATATTAATATATTATCGCTGATTATGTGGTAATATGTGTTTACAACTGTAACACCCCCTAAATTTCAAATAGAACAGCGGAAGACTTTGTGGGGTATTACTTAGAGGATCGAAGTAAGTCATAGAAAACGACTTAAAGAGACGTTTTAAAGTTATGTTTATCATTCATTTAAAAGCAAGTTTTCAAATACAAAGTTGCCCATTAGTTTTAACATATCGTAGAAGATGTGAGTTATTAAAAGTGAATGACAAAATATTTTATTTAACACCCGTATAGGGGTTTAATGCCCTCTCCATGCCTTGAGCTCCTTCGCATTAATTTCCTGAGATAAACATGCTAAAAGTCAACAAAAGTTGAGTGATATTCATAGGTTTAAGTTTAGTAGTTGAACACAAGCGATAGTGATAATTGCATCGATTTACAATTATAAGTTAAAAATCGTTTATTATTGCATTAAGCTCATGACACTCAGCCGATTAACAGATCTCATCATAAATGATGGATTATAGTAACAGGGGGCCCTCGGGATAGGTCCTTGCCAGTAACCTATTAGATTTCAAATAAAGTGTGTTCGGTTGTTTAACAAAAAACTTAAGCCCGTTAAGGTTTTTAGATCCAATGGGCCTACGAGGGTTTTGGGCTAAGGTTAGGACTATGAAAAAGTTACCAAACTGCTTATTGCCGTAGCTTATTTGATCGGCTTATTTTGAAATGATGGGGCCTTAAGGCCCAATCGATACTACTTAGTTTTCTGAATTCGTTTCTAAGTCGATTTGCTTTGTGAGTTTTATAGGTTCAAAACACGATTTTTATTACAAAGTTTCTATACGAAAATGATAGTTTGTCATGGGGTCTATTAGTTTGTGAAATAAAATGGCATGCTCGTTAAGTAGATTTTAAAAATATGCGTGCGTTTTGGGCTAGCATGGGACGAGTTTTTATAAGTAAAAGACTTAGAAAATTTTAAGAGTTTTTCAATACTTGTTGTGGTACGTTAGAAACGTATTCTAAAATAGTTTGTACGTAGCGTTTTAGTTCAAAACTTTACATGACTTAATTGTTAAGGTGTAAAATATATAGACGAACGTAAAATATATATATATATATATATATATATATATATATATATATATATATATATATATATATATATATATATATATATATATATATGTCGTTTATTTAGTTTTTGAATAATGAGGTGCATTTGTGTGTGTCGCGTATAAAAAATAATGCAAATGAATGTTTATCTCAATATTGAAAAGAGTTCGTTAGGAACTTACGACACCAAATGGTGGGGTAAATGAGACGTAGAGTCGAGAAGTGAGTGATATGAGTACGTAGTGTGTATGCTTGCTCGACCAAGATTCACAAACAACAAATTTTTCCTCCTAAACCCACACGAATCCTTTGAATTCCTACCCAAATGCTTCGACCCAATGCCTAGACTCACTACTTATAATATTTGGTAAGTTTTCGGTTTTGCATGGAAATGAAAACGCAAGCATGCATGCATGGGATTTATATATGGTACCAAGTGTATTCTAGTATCTAAGATTTAATGTGATTGGATCGTTACGTGTATTCAAAAGTCCTAAAGTTGTAAGAGTAAACACGTTACTCAATGTTTTGGTTTCTTATGTGTCGACATCCTCAAAATTCAAAGAAAACGTGGCCATTGAAACTTTAAAAACAAAATGGTACTTGTGAAATACATTTTAAAAGGTTATGGTACTTTGCCTAGTGAATATAATATGAAATTGAGTGAGCTTGAATCAAGGAAGTACTAGTTTGTCTTGAAAATGCATGTCGACCATCATTTCTTTTGTTAACCGATTTGTAAATTGGTGGAGACTTGTGAGACTTTGATAACTTTGCAATATTTAGACATTAGTTTGTGTTTAGAATGAGTTTAGGACGTTATAGAAACAAACGTGGGTTAAAATGGTTGAGTTTTGGATTAGATGAAATTTTATGAACTCGTTTTGGGACATATGCTTTGCCTCGTAAAATCGTATCTAGACTCAACGTGGGGAACTAAAATTCGACACTCTAATTGTTGGCTAGGGGAGGAACGAGGGTGTGTAAAAATCAGTGTGTGTCGTGTGTAGGATTTGAGCATACGAAGCTCGTTTCTAGTTGGTGCTAGTCGAGTGGTTTGAAAAACAAAAGAAAGAAAATGGGCTAAATTTGGTTTGGGCCGTGAATAGTAACAGGCTAGGAATTATTTTTGGGCTTAAAGTGTAATTAAGGGTCCGGTCTGGAGTAATTAAAATTAGTAAAATTATTAATTATAATTAGTGAAAAGTTTAGTAAATATTTAGTGAGACGTTTACGTGAGTCCGGACGTTGTCGAACGCGTTTAGTTAAAATATGCTACGTAAGTTCGTAAGTGGTAAAATTTTAGTATTCTCGCGATTGTTAGACTATAGTGGTACATGTGTGAGCATCGTTCCGAGGAAAAAGGATTTTAAGTATCGTAGTGATTTCGAGTAACATAGCATATTTAAATAAATAATAAATAAAAAAAATTTTGTTATCGGTAAAAACGTTATTAATTAACGTAATGATATATTAGTCTTGATTAACTTTTACTATTCATAGGGAAAATTTACAGGAGATTACAGTACCTACCCCTTATTCTGAATTCCGTCCCGGAATTCTAGTCTAAGATGGTCGTCAGGGGTGTCTAGGAAAATAGATGGGGGTATTTGGCACGAATTTGGTCCTCGTTTAGAGTTCCATCTAACCTTGACTATGGGAATACGGTTTTGTTTTAATTGTTTGACTTCCCGATCCATGATTTCTATTGGTTCTTCTGTAAATACAAGTTTATCGTCGAGTTGAATCTCTTTGAGTGGGATCACTAGAGATTCATCGGATAAACACTTCTTAAGGTTAGACATGTGGAAGGTAGGGTGTACTCGGCTAAGTTCTTCTGGCAACTCTAGCTTATATGCCACTGGTCCAATCCGTTCTAGGATGCTAAATCGTCCGATATATCTAGGGTTTAACTTTCCACGCTTTCCAAAGCGTATCATTCATTTCCAAGGAGAAACTTTCAACATTACTCTATCTCCAACCTGAAATTCCATAGGTTTTCTTCTTATGTTGGCATAGCTTTTCTGCCTGTCCCTTGCAGCTTGCAGCCGTTGTTTGATCTTAACTATTTTCTCCGTTGTCTCATGAATGAGTTTGGGCCCGGTGAGTTGTATGTCACCAACTTCGGCCCAACAAATGGGTGATCTGCACTTTCTTCCACACAGTGCTTCGAATGGGGCTGCCTTAATACTAGTGTGGTAACTATTGTTGTAGGAGAATTCTACCAATGGTAAGTGTTTGTCCCAACCTTTTCCGAAGTCGATCACACATGCTCGGAGCATGTCTTCTAAGGTTTGAATGGTTCTCTCACTTTGTCCATCGGTCTGAGGATGGTATGCTGTGCTCATGTCTAACTTAGTACCTAGAGCTTTCTGCAAAGATTTCAAAAAATGAGACGTGAATCGACTATCTCGATCAGAGATGATAGAGATAGGCACTCCATGTCGGGTAACAATCTCTTTTAAGTACAACTGTGAGAGTGTGTTCATTTCGTCGGTTTCTTTGATAGGCAGAAAGTGAGCGAATTTGGTGAGACGATCAACGATGACCCATATGGTATCATATCCTGTTGACATCTTGGGTAGTTTGGTGATGAAGTCCATTGTAACCCGTTCCCATTTCCACATGGGAAGTTCGGGTTGTACCAACAATCCTGATGGTTTCTGATACTCTGCTTTTACTCTCGCACAGGTCAAACATTTTCCGACAAACTCTGCTATGTCGGCTTTCATGTTTGGCCACCAATAGAGTTTCTTAAGATCCTGATACATCTTTTCGGAACCTGGGTGGATGGAGTACTTGGATTTGTGCGACTCATGCATGTGAGGTCACGTAATCCTCCATAGAGTGGAACCCAACTTCTTTCCTTAAAACAGAGCATTCTGTTTGATCTCTTCACAAAACCATTTGAGTTCTCCAGCATGCCATAGATTCTTTCATTTGGTCTGTTCTCTTCTCGAAGAGCTTCGGATTGCGCTTGAAGTATTTGCGATGGAAGAGGCGAATAAACCGTCATTCCCAAGGATCGAACCCTGAGAGGTTTTATTCGTTCTTTCCTACTTAAGGCGTCTGCCACGACGTTCGCTTTTCCTGGATGGTAGCGAATCTCACAATCATAGTCGCTAAGCAATTCTAACCATCGGCGTTGCCTCATATTCAACTCCTTCTGATCAAGGATATATTGAAGACTTTTGTGATCTGTGTATACTGTGCACTTGGTGCCGTACAGATAGTGTCTCCATATCTTAAGAGTTAATACTACTGCTCCTAATTCTAAATCATGAGTTGTATAATTTACTTCATGCGTCTTAAGTTGTTGTGATGCATAGGCTATCACTTTGTCTCTTTGCATCAGTACCGCACCTAAACCATGGTACGACGCGTCGCAGTACACTACGAAGTCTTCACCTCCTTCCGATAGTGCTAAAATCTGGGCTTCACAGAGTTTATTCTTTAACAACTGAAAAGCCGATTCCTGCTTCTCCTCCCAACTGTACTTCTTGTTCTTTTGTATTAACTCGGTCAAAGGCTTGGCGATTTTTGAAAAACCTACAATGAATTGTCTGTAGTAACCGGCAAGACCTAAGAATTGGCGTATTTCCATAGGGTTGGTAGGAGATGCCCAATCCTTAACGGCCTCAATCTTTGCCGGATCTACGTGGATGCCTTGACTATCGATAACGTGGCCCAGAAATTGTACAGTCCTAATCCAAAAATCACACTTAGAGAACTTTGCATACAGCTCTTCCTTCTTGAGCAACTCTAAGATGATCCTCAAGTGTTCCGCATGTTCTTTCTCGTTGCAAGAATAGATTAAGATGTCATCTATGAATACAATCACAAATTTATCTAAGTATGGTTTGCATACTCGATTCATCAAATCCATAAACACTGCGGGCGCATTGGTTAAACCAAATGGCATGACTTGGAATTTGAAGTGTCCGTATAGAGTCCTAAAAGATGTTTTGGGAATATCTTCCTCCTTAACTCTTAGTTGATGGTACCCTGACCTCAAGTCGATCTTCGAATAGACACTCGACCCTTGTAGTTGATCAAACAAATCATCGATCCTGGGTAGAGGATACCGATTCTTCACGGTTAATTTGTTTAATTCTCGGTAGTCAATGCACATTCGGAAAGTTCCGTCTTTCTTCTTAACGAATAGGACTGGAGCTCCCCAAGGTGATGAACTTGGTCGGATGAAACCCTTATCTGACAACTCTTCTAGTTGTTCGGCCAATTCCTTCATCTCGGACGGGGCTAACCTATAAGGTTCTCTTGCCACCGGTCCTGTTCCAGGCACGAGATCTATCTAGAATTCTACTTGGCAGGTAGGTGGAAGGCCGGGTAAATCGTCAGGAAAAACTTCTGGAAACTCCTTGACGACGGGAACGTCCTCAAGTCGTTTTTCCTTTGATTTATCTTCCGTTACTCGAACCATGAATACTTGACACCCTTGATTCATGTATTTCACCGTTCGGATGTACGAGATGATACCGTGCCGTGGTTTACTCTTATCGCCTTGGATAACTAGAGTTTCACCGTTAAATGGAATGTGGACTACTTACTCATCACAGATGATTCTAGCATGGTGTTTGGATAACCAATCCATTCCGACGACGACATCAAAACTACCTAGCTGTGTAGGCAGGAGGTTGATGGGAAAAGTTTCGTTTTGTAAGGTTATGGTGCAATTCCAAATTGCGGTGTCTATGCCTATTAAATCTCCGTTGGCCATTTCTATATCATAGGCGGTATCTAACTTAGAGGGTGCTATGTTAAGTAAGGGGGCAAAGGAAGTAGACACAAAACTCTTATCGGCTCCAGAGTCCAATAATACTTTAGAACTATGATGACTGAGTAGGAACGTACCCGTGACTACGTCTGGGTTCTGTGACGCATTACCTTCTCCCTTCATATAGGCTCTCCCACGAGCGTTGTTTGTCTGACCATTTCTTTTGGTGCATTGGTTCTTGTAATGGCCAATTTCTCCACAAGTGTAGCATGTTGGGGTCACAGGTTGCAAATTGCTCCCGGTAGCGGGGATCTTGCAATCCCTAGCTTGATGGCCCACTTTCTGACACTTGGTACACTTAATGGTGCACTGCCCATAGTGGTGTAACTTGCACTTGTGGCATTGAGGTTTTGGACCCGCATATCCCCCGCTTCCAGTGGCGGTGTATGCTTTGGCAGTCTCTTGCCTAGGGTTCTGTTGACTGTTGCGGTTGTTGTAGTTGTTGTTGTAGTGGTTGCTACTATTGGTGTGTGTGGTCCTTTTATCATCAAGCTTTCACTTGAGTTCTTTGTTACACTTGACCTCTCGGTCCAACAGCTTCTGAGCAAGGGTCATTGCCACTTCTAGAGTTGGTGGGTTTGACGAGGTAACATCTCCTTCGATGCTCCGAGGGAGTCCCTCGACAGATTTCTCCAGGGTTCTTTCGAAATCTGGCACCATCGTGGGGCATAGTGCTGATAGTTCTTGGAACCTCCTCTTATATGTCCTGAGATCAATCCCTTTCACCATTAACTCGTGAAACTCATCTTCCAATTTTCTCTGCTCAGCACGGGGGCAGTACTTTCTCAGTATTTTTGCTTTGAACTCAGTCCAGGTGAGTTGGAATGCTTCAATCATCCCCATAGTTTGGGTGATAGAATTCCACCAAGACAGAGCATCTTGCAAAAGTGTTCCGGTAGCAAAGGTAACTTTGCAATCCTCCAAACAGCCACTCCTCTGAAAGACGGTTTCGGTTCGCTCGAACCACTGAGTAAGTCTGGTCACTCCTTCTGTACCCTTGTAAAAAGTTGGTTGACAATTTATAAAATCTTTATAGGTACACGTGCGGGGTACAGAGGTTCCACTTCCTCCTGGTGGTAAACTGGTGCCGCTATTGCGTGCATTTGCTTCCAAACCAGCGGCGACACCGTCAGCAATTACTTTCTCGATATCAGCCGGAGTCTTAGTTGGTGTGGACGTTTCGGTTACAGGGGTTGCGGTTTCGGGTGTTGTAGTCACAGTCACTTTCCTTGTCTTAGCCATGGCTCTATCAATATCATATATATAACTACGTTATGTTGAGAAATTATCGCGTAAAATTTATAACATTGTAAATATTCATCACGACATGCTTGAATAAATCACAACACACAATAGAAGTATAAATGATTGGTTTGGTTTGTAGGGACTGACATTCCATGTGACAACATATATATGAGAACACAACAACGCATAAAGATACAACCATAGAAACATAGATCAACATCAATATATTACAAAGTAACTGACAACATAATATTAATAATGTCTCGTTCATTCGTTTTACAAGAAAACATAACAATACAAGATTTCTTTATTAATGCCACATTGGCAGGCTAAGATAGTCCTTAGCTATAATGATATGTCCCTGATCTATGGATTCCCTGGTGCATCTCTGACTCTGCGCTGAAGGTCTTCAAACATAGTCATCATGGTCTCTATTGTCAAGTCTCTAGCTCTCTCTCTCTCTGGCCTGGGTGTCCCTAATTATACTCCTCAGGTTTAGGACCTGAATGCTAATCCTGTCGATCTTGTCATCCTGCGAATTGATCTCTCCTTGCATCATGATAGCAATACCTCCCAAGGTACGTATCGTCTCAATAGCCCCTTCCAGATGGGTGCTCATCAGCCCAAAACTCTCCTCCATTGCCAACTGACCAATCTCAAGGCTTCCTACATCTTCTCCTATAGCCTCTATCTGCTCTAGTGGGAAATCATCGATAACTCTAACAATGTCATCAAGACGATCCTCATGGCGGGCTATCCTGGCGGCTAGTAAAGGTATGGTATGGTGGATGGGTTCTCCGGTAACTGGAAGAATCCTAGAAGCAGCTGAGGATGAACTCTCTCCTAGTTCCCTAGTACTAGGAGCACCTTCCTGAGATCTCCAGTACTGAAGGATTGGGAGTAAGAAAGGCCATTTTCGAGCATCGACCCTCCTACGGGTCTTAGGACGGGAAGTAGTCTCGGTTACGGTTTGCTCACAGGGGTCAGATAGGGATGAAACCACAATACGTGGCCTCCTACGAGGTGGGGCTGATAGTGAGGTAATGGTTGGTGAATCAGGTGTTGGTAAGGGTACAGTGGTGGTTTGTCGGTAAAGGACGGTGTTTGGTGGAACTGGGGATAGTCGTATAGTCCTAGGGTGCTCAAGGGATGAGGATGGTGATGGCCTAATTCCAGTCATAGGCGAGGTGGGAAATATCACTGGTGTTGGTGATACGAGTGGAGTAGGTAGAGGTGGAGATGGTGGTGGTATACATGGTGTAAGTGTCGCATGCACCTATTTTCGGGGGGTGTGCTTACAGACAGGACCTCCTCCGTAACGTCGGAAAGGTTGACCAAAGGGTTCTGGCTCGTAAATCTGGAGTTGATGCACATGCCTATGCTTGCGGTTTTGGGCAGGTGATGGAGGTGGTGGTATTGGGAGAGAAGTTTCTGAGTCTGAGTCAGATGAGAAGGTGATAGGATGGGAAGATGACGATATGGTACTGTATAAATCCCGAATAGTAAACGCAAGTCATTAATATAATCATAAACTACGTTAACATTATAAAAAGCTCATATGATAAATAACATTTTCTAACCGTTGATGGAGCTGCGAAGGCACGGAGGGCGTAACATGACTTTTGTAAAAATGGTCCATTTTAAAAGCGTAGTTATAGTCCAGTGTTTTTAAAATACACCTGGTTCTCTATAACCTTGGCTCTGATACCAATCTGTAACACCCCCTAAATTTCAACTAGAGCAGTGGAAGACTTTGTGGGGTATTACTTAGAGGATCGAAGTCAAGTCATAGAAAACGACTCAAAGAGACGTTTCAAAGTTATCTTTATCATTCATTTAAAAGCAAGTTTTCAAATACAAAGTTGTTCCATTAGTTTTAACATATCGTAGAAGATATGAGTTATTAAAAGCGAATGACAAAACATTTTATTTAACACCCGTATAGGGGTTTAATGCCCTCTCCATGCCTTGAGCTCCTTCGCATTAATTTCCTGAGATAAACATGCTAAAAGTCAACAAAAGTTGAGTGATATTCATAGGTTTAAGTTTAGTAGTTGAACACAAACGATAGTGATAATTGCATCGATTTACAATTATAAGTTAAAAATCGTTTATTATTGCATTAAGTTCATGACAATCAGCCGATTAACAGATCTCATCATAAATGATGGATTATAGGTCCTTGCCAGTAACCTATTAGATTTCAAGTAAAGTGTGTTCGGTTGTTTTCTCAACGCCCAAACGGGGATTGTCAATCCCTAATAGATCTATCCACAATTATTTACGTTCACCCACTGGGTGACTAAGGTTCATGATATGAGGGGCTTTTGGCAAAAAAGGACTTAAGCAATAATAATTTCAGGCATAGTATAAGAAAATACTTGTGTTCAGATTTTTAAGCGTGTATCTCCCCACGAAAACAATTTTATAAAAGTGGGCTATGAACTCACCTTAGTGGTTTAGTGAAAAAATATCGATACTCAGTTTGCAAAATGGGAACGGCTCCACACACGACCTAGATAATATATGGCAAGTTTTAGTGTTTGATAGTTTTAATGTTTTAATCGCGAGTAGTTTTTGAATACTTGATTTGTTAATTTAACGTTAGTAAAACTTTTGGTTTTATAGTATATCGTACGTTTAGTTTATTTATATATATATATATATATATATATATATATATATATATATATATATATATATATATATATATATATATATATAACGTAACGTTTAATAATAATAATAGTTTGAAAATAAACGTAACGTCGTGTCGTGAAATCGTAAAAATGAAAATAAAAACAAAAATGTTAATTTTTATATATGACCTTTGTCTTTTCTAAAAATTTACACTTTTTACTCTAACGGCGTTAGCGTTACGCCGTTAGTCCAAAATTAAATATATTTACATTTTACGTCCAAAACTTTATATTTCTTACACTTTTCACCCTAAAATTTATAAAAATTAGTTTTCACCCTTAAACTTACGAAATGACAGTTTATACCAAAACTTTGAAAAGTTGACACTTTTAACCCGATTTTTATAGAATTTGCAAATCTAGTCCAAAATTCACAATTTCAAAACTTAGTGCTTTTATTTCTTAATTAGTTTCAAAATAGCTTATTTAACTTATTCTAACAGCTCATTAGTCAAAAAAGCTTAATTGATAGCTTATGGGCTTTTAACGAAAAACTTAAGCCCGTTAAGGTTTTTAGATCCAATGGGCCTACGAGGGTTTTGGGCTAAGGTTAGGACTATGAAAAATTTACCAAACTGCTTATTGCCGTAGCTTATTTTATCGGCTTATTTTGAAATGATTGGGCCTTAAGGCCCAATCGATACTACTTAGTTTTCTGAATTCGTTCCTAAGTCGATTTGCTTTGTGAGTTTTATAGGTTCAAAACACGATTTTTAATACAAAGTTTCTATATGAAAATGATTGTTTGTCATGGGGTCTATTAGTTTGTGAAATAAAATGGCATGCTCGTTAAGTAGATTTTAAAAATATACGTGCGTTTTGGGCTAGCATGGGACGAGTTTTTATAAGTAAAAGACTTACAAAATTTTAAGAGTTTTTCAATACTTGTTGTGGTACGTTAGAAACGTATTCTAAAATAGTTTGTACGTAGCGTTTTAGTTTCAAAACTTTACATGACTTAATTGTTAAGGTGTAAAATATATAGACGAACGTAAAATATATATATGTCGTTTATTTAGTTTTCGAATAATGAGGTGCATTTGTGTGTGTCGCGTATAAAAAATAATGCAAATGAATGTTTATCTAAATATTGAAAAGAGTTCGTTAGGAACTTACGACACCAAATGGTGGGGTAAATGAGACGTAGAGTCGAGAAGTGAATGATATGAGTACGTAGTGTGTATGTTTGCTCGACCAAGATTCACAAACAACAAATTGTTCCTCCTAAACCCACACGAATCCTTTGAATTCCAACCCAAATGCTTCGACCCAATGCCTAGACTCACTACTTAGAATATTTGGTAAGTTTTCGGTTTTGCATGGAAATGAAAACGCAAGCATGCATGCATGGGATTTATATATGGTACCTAGTGTATTCTAGTATCTAAGATTTAATGTGATTGGGTCGTTACGTGTATTCAAAAGTCCTAAAGTTGGAAGAGTAAACATGTTACTCAATGTTTTGGTTTCTTATGTGTCGACATCCTCAAAATTCAAAGAAAACGTGGCCATTGAAACTTTAAAAACAAAATGGTACTTGTGAAATACATTTTAAAATGTTATGGTACTTTGCCTAGTGAATATAATATGAAATTGAGTGAGCTTGAATCAAGGAAGTACTAGTTTGTCTTGAAAATGCATGTCGACCATCATTTCTTTTGTTAACCGATTTGTAAATCGGTGGAGACTTGTGAGATTTTGATAACTTTGCAATATTTAGACATTAGTTTGTGTTTAGAATGAGTTTAGGACGTTATAGAAACAAACATGGGTTAAAATGGTTGAGTTTTGGATTAGATGAAATTTTATGAACTCGTTTTGGGACATATGCTTTGCCTCGTAAAATCGTATCTAGACTCAACGTGGGGAACTAAAATTCGACACTCTAATTGTTGGCTAGGGGAGGAACGAGGGTGTGTAAAAATCAGTGTGTGTCATGTGTAGGATTTGAGCATATGAAGCTCGTTTCTAGTTGGTGCTAGTCGAGTGGTTTGAAAAACAAAAGTAAGAAAATGGGCTAAATTTGGTTTGGGCCGTGAATAGTAACAAGCTAGGAATTATTTTTGGGCTTAAAGTGTAATTAAGGGTCCGGTTTGGAGTAATTAAAATTAGTAAAATTATTAATTATAATTAGTGAAAAGTTTCGTAAATATTTAGTGAGACGTTTACGTGAGTCCGGACGTTGTCGAACGCGTTTAGTTAAAATATGCTACGTAAGTTCGTAAGTGGTAAAATTTTAATATTCTCGCGATTGTTAGACTATAGTGGTACATGTGTGAGCATCGTTCCGAGGAAAAAGGATTTTAAGTATCGTAGTGATTTCGAGTAACATAGCATATTTAAATAAATAATAAATAAAAAAAAAAATTTGTTATCGGTAGAAACGTTATTAATTAACATAATGATATATTAGTCTTGATTAACTTTTTTGTTATCGGTAAAAAAAATTTTGTTATCGGTAAAAAAAATTTTGTGTTACACCTTATTAGGTTAAATATGTGTTGATATGTGTTTACAGCTTATAAATATGTGTTTCCAGCTTATTATATCGTTATTTTGTGTATAATGGATGAATGATGAAATTTTAATAGTTAGATTAGTAAGAAATTATATATTACTAGTAATTTGTGTAGATATTGACGCTGAGTTGAAGTGAACTTAGGTTGATGCTTGTAATTTAACGTAAATGTTGTGAAACAGATTAACGAGAATTTGAGCATAGAATTTGAAAAATCACCGAGTTGAAGTGAATTTTGGTTATAATATATGATTAGGTTGATGTGTAATTTTAGGATTTTGTGCGTTGTGGTTAGATATTGAGCTAATGTAATGAATCAGATTAAGCGTTGAAAAACTTGAAAGTATGTTTAGTTCTAAGAGGTGTTTGGATTTTAGGTAGATATACTTGTTTTCTAGTGTTTGGGTGAGAGAGGTTTGTTCTGATTTTTACTCGCATCAGTATCGTTGTTTGAGGTAGTAAGACTTGGAGAAGCTGCTAAGAAATCGTAGAGAATTTTTGATTACTCAGCATTGTTTACTTTGAATGGGTGGGGTAATGCATTGTTTACTTTTCATGGGTAACTGTCTGATTATTCGGCATCAAGGTCTCCTAGCTAAAATTGTTTATTCAGAACTTAGATTGATTCTAGTAGGATTTAACCATCGTCTGCTAACGATGAATGTAAATGTTGTTAACCTTGTTATTACTAGCTTCTATATTCTTCAATACAAAAATTTGATTCTCTTTTTACCCGTTTGCCCTTTATACAATGCACATTTGGTTGGGACTATTCCCTACAGAAGGCAAGCTTTCTTTTCATAGTTTATGTGCGTGTGTTGTTTAGTACTAAGTTGCTTGTGTTTTAGCATTTTTATTTATGTACTAGCTTTTCTTGCGGTTTTCTATGAGATTCTCTAGTGTACATGGGGAGAAGCCATTAGCAAAATATGCCAAGTTGAGGAAAGAATCACTTGAAAGCGAATTTGGAAATGCACTTACTTCTAGAACCAAATGTCTCTCCATGTACTATGAGGTCTTCAAGCTTACCATGGAACATCTTTTATTCATGGCATTAATGAACGCGCAGCAAAGGTACATCATGACTTGGTTTTTTCCTTTCCATAGTGATACATGTACTTTGGTTGTTTAGGAAGCCATCATAGCATAATGGGACTTGTAACATGTTTTTACAATGATTGTTCTATTTAACTGTGAAATAAGGATAATATAGCAAGCATCATGGCCTGTTTAAGTGCCTATGCACATGATTGGTTGATTAAATGAAGTGGCTAGTATGCTTGTTCTGATATCTTGATGTAACAAGTAACAACGCACCATGCTCGCTTTTATGAGCATGAGCTCCATGTTTGTTTATGATTAGTGTTTTAGTTTGGTAGCAAAAGAGGAATTAAATCTGAATGGTATTTGTCATTCATGCTTATTTTCAATGTCCTTTTGTCATGACACAAACAAGTGTAATGCATTTGCATACAGGGGAGCTAGTAGCTGTAAAAGTGCAGAGCTCTAGTAGGTCGCTTTCTTTGACGCATGATGCCCTATTATTTAACATGATTAGGGGCCAATTAAATAGATTTTCCAAAGCAAGGAAGGATATAATTGTAGCAGCCAATGAGACGGTGAGACTTATAATCGAAAATTATGGCAACGGAATGTACCTCCTTTGTGTATGCTTCAAATGATTTAAATACATTCATCTTCATTTTCATGTCCTAATATTTTGATTAATGGGTCAGGCATATGTTTGAAGAAATCGATTACATCCTTGAGGGATAGAATTGTGAGCGGTTTGCTTCTCTGTATGGTTTCTGTGACTGTAAGTGATCTCCAGTTACCACAACGCATCATCTTATGTGTCATTATCTACCTTTATATATGTCTTTTAGTGATTAATGAAATAAATCAGAAACAGTTTCTGCTTCTGTTTCGCCAAATCCAAATCTCACCATATGTCCGATTAGGTGACTTTGTATTCCAGATTGCAGCAGCTAACATAAACAAGATAGGAAAACAGGTGCACTGACCTGACATATAATATAGGTTTGTATCATAGTTTTTAAATGACATATGCTACCATATGTGTTTGCAGCTAATTTTGAAGATGAAGAGAAGGAGCTAGAACATCGTTCGTTGCAAGAGAAACTTGATAATGAGCTTAAAGAACTGGACACAAGACTTGAGTAAGAAGGTAAATGTTTGGTTCTTACTTGCATTACACACAAGCTTTGTTATGTATTTATAGCTTGTTTTAAGTGTGGATCGAAGTTTACATAGACTTGGAACAAGAAAAGAGAAATTTGCAGGTTTTTCCAACTGTAGTTTCGAATCCTTCTGAGGTACAATTACAACAAAAGATAGCTTCTACTAAATCCATGTCTAATTTTTTTCTTCTTCTGTTTTATGAATATTTAGGTACAATTACAAGAAAGTTAAAGCAAGAATCTGAACAATTATATCATGGGAGGCGTCATAGGAAAAAGAAGTACTTCAGGTACATAGACGACTATTAGTTGAAGATGGGCAAAAATATGTTATGTTAACACATTCGTTTTTGTATGATCAGCTAAAGAAAGAGGGCAGAAGGAATGAATATGATATGCGTAAGCTACTAGTTTTGAATCAATGTTAGTTTCATCGCGATAGTATCGACTACGTTCAGGTATGCACATTCTTATTTTACTGATATGTCAGCAACTAGCGATTATTCTAAAACATCAAGGCATAATTCCAGAATTATATGGTTATATGATTACTGTATTGATTGGCAGATTATTCCAGCATGGTTAAGCTGTTTGCCAATTAAAGGAGATCTTATCGAGGCTAAAGTTGTTCACGAGCTGCTTTGTTCAATGGTTGAAAGGTTGCTAGATGTATATTGCCTTCTTTGAGTTTCCCTCTTTGTTCATCAAGACACTGGTTTGAAAAGCGTCAAAACACGTTCTTTGCGGCATAAGATGTTTCTCTACCAATCATTTTTTTAGATTGTTTCTTACATTTGAGATTGAGATTGAGATTGTTTTGGAGAGTGATGTGCTTGAACTTATTTTTATAAATGCAGTTTGTATTTGTGCAATAATATTTTAGCTGATTTAATATTTTTGAGAAATGCAGTATGTATTTGTAGATTGCAGTTGCAGAACTTTTGCCGACTAAAATTGGCTAAACATTTATATCATGTTAGTGATTTTATAAAAAACTAGTGTACCTTTAGTGACTAATAAGTTTTAGTCACTAAATATTTTAAACTTTTGCTCACTAAAATATTAGTAACAAAAACTTTTAGTAATCCCTTTACTACTTACTCTTTTTATTTTAGTGGGAGATGCTTAATTAGCTTTTAGTGACTGTTTTTTAATCATTTGCTCACACTTACTTTAGTAAGCAAATGTAATTTATTTTGTAATGTAACAAATTCACATTTCTTGAATTGTTTACTTTGCCGATTTTTTCATTTCACAATCAACTGCTTCCATACAAATACAAACAAAATATAAGAGATTGATGAGAATTTTCCGAATCTCATTTTCATGACATAAATACTCTCAGTAAACAAACATTTTATTTCGATTATTTGGACACGCGGCAAAAAATTGCTACACCAACTGATTCTTGTAGTAAAACAGCCGCGTGACTTTATTCACGCTACAAACCAATATCTAATATCATATATATCTATTTTAACTACGCAAATGCTACCAACGAGATAAAATTCATTTTTCTAACGAAAACCTATATGAACTTTTATGCAACATTGAGTTTAATCTTGTTGCATTCTTCGTGTGCTCCCTTACTTTTCACTGGCGGCGCCTCCTGATCTTGGTAATCACTCTCGGGAAAATTAGTTTTTGCTTTCTCACCACGAAAATGAATAGCGGCTCTATCATAAGCTCTAGCGGCTTGTTCAGCTGTACCAAACGTCCCCAACCACACTCTCACTTTCCTCCAAGGATCCCTTATCTCAGCCGCCCAGGTACCCCATTGCCGCTGTCGTACTCCTCTAAACTGTCTTTTCCTCTTGCGCCCACCACAGCCGCCACCTTTCTGCTGGGCGCCACCATCACACGTTGGTGCATTTTGCCAAAAAAAGTTGCATCCTAAACAACCTGTAATTCCACATACTTGACATACTTCCACAGGATGCTCACTAAATAGTGAAATCTTGTTATTGGTATCATGGGTCCCACTTGTACTAGGTAATAACAATGATGGCGTAATCGGGGTGTTCGTGTGACCGGATATTACGTTTTTTAAGGTTGATACAATGATGGAATGTTCCTCATCAACGGTTAATGAACAATGGTGATTAGTACTGGTTTTAAAGCTTCTAGACGTGTAGCTTAGTTGGTTTCGAATAAAATTACTTTGCATGGTATGCATGGTATGTGGGATTATATTTTTCTTTTGGAATGGTAATGAAATGAAATGAAATGTGAACAGTTGGAGTGGGTAAGGGAGTGTGGGTGATTATATAGTGGGAAATGTTTGTAAAGTTGGTTAGTACACGGTGGCATATGTTAGGGTGATTACAGGCCACGTGTGAAGAAGGTGTAGGGTGAGGTACTGAAAGATGATGGGTGATTTGGGTTGATTACGTAAGGATGAGGTGAACACGTGGTATTTGTAAGGGTGAGACGTGGCAAGTATTGAGCTCACTTGGTGAGTGTACCTTCTGTTCTAGAATATGTTTTGTTTGATATACTAGAAACTTCTAACTGTGCCTTATGAAACCCCTTAAACAATCGAAAAATTAATGACAATAACTTTATTGAATGGGAATTTAAATTATGCATGTTACTCTTTTAAGAAATTTTCTTTTAGAATGTTTAGGAGTAATTTTGAATAGTAAAATATTATTTTATAGATATACATATAATATAAAAATTAAGTTACCTCCGGTTACACTTTTTTTTTTTTTTTTTTTTTTTTTTAACCCCTATTATCTGCAAGGAATATATGTAATGTATGTGTCACACCAAAAATGAAAAGATAAAAGTGTAAAATGAATATTTGTTACTAAGGGCTCGTTTTGTTTGTTAAAGGATTTGGAATCGGATTTAGATTCGGTTTAGAATAAAGAAAATAACATAAGAGAAAAAAATTAATATTTTATTAAAAAGTTTATTTTAATAGTTTACAAATAATTTATTAAAGAGAAAGTCGGGTAGTTTTATTTTTAAATAATTAATTTATGTATATGTTGTGAGTGAAGATATAAATGCGGGACCAATATATGTTTTTATTTACAAAAGATATCATATATGCTAGGTATCAATCTATCATTATTGGGCCTACATTGATTCCTACATTGATTCCTAAAAGCTTGAACCACACACTTAAATCTTGGAGTGAAACAATTCCCCCCATATATGCTAGGTATCAATCTATCATTCTAGGGGCCTACATTGATTCCTAAAAGCTTGAACCAAACACTTAAATTTTGGAATGAAACAATTCCCCCAATCCAAAAGGTATAAACCAAACGTGCCCTAAATTATTTTTTGTTTTGTATTGTAAGTAGATTCAAAGAATGTAATATTTTCTTATTTTATAAAACAGTGTCAATTCTTTTTTATGTATGGAAAAAAAAGTGTAGTTTTTGCATTTTTGAAACAAGTGCAACTTTCTATTTTGGTTTATAATTCTAACTCTTTACTGGCTTTATTTAAGTTGTTGAAATAGTTATTATTTACTCTTAAATATATTTTTATAGACACAAATGTTAAAACAGAGAGAAACAAAATTGTTTATTATTAATAAACTTGATAATATGATAGAAAATGAAGTAAAAGTTGTTTATAATAGGTAAATACATAATTAATTGAAAAAAATGCTTGTGATGTTTCAAAATTCAAGGTGTTTAGGTGGCATAATTATAAAAGATAAAGTTTTAGAGGTGTGAACTTATAATATACTCTCTCCATCTTAAAATTATTGTCAGTAGACAAGAATTATAAAGTTTAATAAAAGTGTGGCTATTTTAATTTTCAATTATTCAAAGAGAATATTTCCTACTATATTTTCTAGTTTTTACTTAAAAAAGAAAGTGAACGATTATTTTAATACATCTTAAAAAGAAAATATGGATAATAATTTTGAGACGGATGGAGTATATACATATATACTTCGTTCCTGAGGCATGTTACGAGGCTTTTCTTTTATTCAACTATTAATAAAAAGAATGAAAGTCTGCATTTTTTTTTTCTGAAAAAATAAGTCTAATGACTGAGTGTGATTCAAGTTAGCAGAAGATTTAACTTCGACTCTAATATGAACACTCTAATATGAACACGATAAATATTCAAACATATGCATAGATGATATTTAAACAAAATGTATGGTAAAAATTACTTGCGACTTAAATCATACTATTCAAGTTAGCAGAAGATTTAACTTCGACTCTAATATGAACACGATAAATATTCAAACATATGCATAGATGATATTTAAACAAAATGTATGGTAAAAATTACTTGCGACTTAAATCATACTATCTTATAATGCATTTATGCCTTCTAAAAAAAAGAAATACTTAAAATTAAGTATTACAAGTTTTTAAGCTAAAAGTACAACTAATTAAAACACGTTTTCTAACATTAAATATAATTACAAGTTCTTATGCTAAAAATACAACTAATTAAAACATATTTTCTAACATTAAATACAATCTGTAAATAGAAATACATAAAATTTGGCAGTACAAGTTTTTAAGATAAAAGTACAACTAATTAAAACACGTTTACTAACATTAATAAACTGATCAATAAATACAATTAATGCAGTTATTAAAACACCCCTTACATAAGAAATACAAATTATCAAACATATTTTACAACCAACTTAAACACAATTCTTACATTAAATATCACTAATGCAAATAATAAAACACATTATACAAATATTCAAGACCAAACGGGCAACGGGCCAAATGGGCTCGAGCCTGAATGGACACGGGCCAAATGGGCTCGATCTCGAACGAGCACGGGCCAACGGGCTCGAGCCCAAAAGGTTTATAACTCTTAGCTATCACTTTTTTCTTTTGATGTCGTTAACATTTATTTTAGGGTACCTGATGAGTGTGTAAATACTTATCATTTTTACCTTTTCTGAGCTGCCAAAATATCTAAAAACACTCAATATTGCATCAAAATAGTGAAAATATCCCAGGAATGTGTTTTATATGTTTCAAATGCAAAATAATCAAAAATAAATGAAAAACGTACAAAGTTTGCAAAATTGGCAGTTTCAGTCCCTCAACTTTTAAATGTTGTCAAATCTAGTCCCTGGTTGTTCTAAAAACTTGAAAAAGTCACCAAAGGTCCTTTTAAATCCAAAAAATTACATAATTAGTCCTTTCGTGCAAAGTTTCACAAAATGTCAAGTTTAGTCCCTGAAGTTTGTAAAATTTTCAAAAATGGTCCCTGGGATATTAAAACTTTGAGAAAAACAAATTTTGTCCTTGTACTTCTCATATATGGCAGGATTGGTCCTTGATTGGCAAGTTTGGTGAAATTACACATTTGGTCCCTGAAGTTTGAAATATTGGCAGAAATAGTCCCTGGAAATTTAAAATGGAAAAATCATCTAAGGTTCTTGAACTATTCATCATTGGCAGGAATTACCCTTGTGACAAACTTTGGAAAAGTGCCAAATCACACCCCTCAAAATTCGGGAAATTACAAAAATGGTCCTTGTGCAAAGTTACACCAAACCGGACCCTTAATAATATCAAAAACCAAATCCAAGTCCAATCCACAAAATACAAATGCCCACCCCCTGGCCCATGTGATCCCTGAGCCCAAACACAAACGAAACCCACCCTTTTTAATATAATACCGAGGGTCAAACGTTGACCCTTGGTCAAACGAGTCAAACAACCACCCCCTTCACCCCTTCCCTCCCCCACACCACTTGCAGACCATCAAATCACCACCACCCCACTATCCCTGTCCAATCCACCGCCCAAACCACCACTCTCACCTAATATGACAACAAGCATTTAATGCTCCCCTTCCAATACACTCAAGCAGTGCAAATTGCCCTGCTTTGTCTTTCCTGCCAAAATGATCCAAGGGTCATAAAGCTATCAAAAGTCATCCAATGGACGAGATTAAGAGTGGGAAATGATCATAGGATATCACAAACCCTAGAAGACCCCTATTTAAGGGAGGAGATTGCAAGGAGAAGACCAAGTAGTTAATTAGCTTAAAATTAATGTCGTATTAGCTTAATTTAAAATTCCAATTGTACTTTTCAGTTTCAAAGTTGTAATTTCAGTATTCCTAGTGTAATTCAAGGTTTTAGCAATAAAAGTATCAAGTTATCAGTTTCAAATTCCATTTTCTACTTTTGAATTTCAAAATTACATTATTGCTTAAGGTTTGATAAAAGTTAGCTTTTACTGCTTCAGTGTCCTACATTAACTAAGCTTAGCTTAATTTAAACTTAAAATCATATTAGTGTTAGTTCTAAATCAAAAAGATAAAAAAAAAAAAAACAGAAAACTCAAAAAATTAAATACCCTTGCTTGGACTGTGGAAAGCTAATGGAAGTTGCCTGCAATGGAGGGGCAAGAAGGACTTATACCTAGCTTCTTTACAAGCTAGGAGCTTGTAGCTGCCCCTGTGGGAGCCCTTGTTTAGCTAGGGTCTCAAGTGAGTTCAAGTTTCTAATTTTTCTTTGATTTCTAATTCTGTACTGTAGCATAGCTTATTAACTGCTTATCTTTGCTTATTTATTGTTAGATAGTGATAATATCAACTTAAATCAGTAGCTTGTTTGTTGGTTTTAATAGTTGCTATAAATTTTAGATTTCACGGTTAATTTAGTCCTACTAGTAGTCCTAGGTATTTGTTGTTGCTCTCTGTTTCTAAGTGCTTATTTAAGTGTAATATATCATTATAAGTCATTGTGAATCAGTTTCATAAGCTCTTAAAGTCCCTTGCTTCTTAAATCATAAAACAATCTTGATAAAGGGGTGTTTGGTTTAGTGGATTGCTGTGGTATTCAGTTGCATTCTTGTCTTGACTATTGTTCCCTTAGCTTGCACTAGGTACAATTAGACTTGAGGAGTCATAAAATTGGAACTCATAACACAAAAAGTCAAAAATCAAGAGAAATCATCCCCACAGTTAACTGTGTGGGAATTTTAGATCCACAAACCATAATTTCATTGTATAAAGTGTTGTTTTAACTTGGTTTGATCTTGTTCTAGCTAAATACATCCATTTCAGTCATTAAAATAGGAATCTAAACTCATATTAGTCAAAGTTCAAGTTTTTCATAAAAAGTCAAAACTTACCCTTTGCAGAAAATCCAAAAATAGAGAGAATTATTCAGAATTTTTTGAGAGGTTTCAGGCTTTGTGTTTTCTAGGAGTTATAGTCCACCACCTTGTCTTTGATTTCCCATCATCAAAACATTTTTGTGAATTTTAGTGAGCAAGTTACACTGCCTCAAAGATACTTGCAGGGAAACACCCTCCTCTGTGCATCAGACCACCCAATCACCACCACCACAATTGGTGGTTGATAATGGCTACCTCAGGGGGTCCCAGTGGTCCACCTTGGGTTTTCCCAACCCCCCTCCTGGCAAGCTTCAAAGTTTGACCATTGGTTTGACCTTAGGCTTAGTGGACCCCACCTAGAATCACCCCTAGTGTTTGTCTCATTTCTCTGTTGAGCTCAAGTATCAAAGTGCTTATTTCTGTTCTAATTAGCTTATCAGTCCTTAAAATTTGTTGTTTCTAGCTCATATAAGTCCCTTGTGCTTAACTGAACCAAGTTCCATCATTGTGGACCTCACATATAATCATTTGAGCTTAATTTCCTAATTGGTCAAAGATAGTCAACTGTTTTGATTAAGGGGGTGCGCACAGCTTATTTTCAAGCTATAATAAAAGTGTTATTGTAAAAAGTTCTTATTATTAAGTTATTTTCATCTGTCAAAAGGAAAAACACCAAAAACCCAAACATAAAATTAGTGATAGCTTCTATTTAATAGATTCTATCTTTTTCATTTTTCATTTCAGCTTATTAATAAGCACTTTACCATTTTTATAATTTTCTTAATTTTCTTTTACCTTTAAGTATTTAAAATAATATTCTTAGATTTTTCCTAAACAGTTTACTATTTATTAGAATTAAAAGTAGTTTAATTAATTAAATAAGTAATAATAGTAATTAATTAGTTTTCTTAAATTTTAATTAACAACAGTAGGTTTTTATAATTTTTCTAAGTTTTATAAATTAGTTAAGACTTTTAGAAAATAGCTTCATAATTTCTACTGTTCATTTTCCAATTTTCCTATTTAATTTAGTTAAATTAGATTTAAATTAATTAATAAGTAATTAATTAGTAAATTAGCCTAAATATAATTTTTAGTAACTTTTTATAATTATTTAGGATTCCTGTGATGGTTAATTTGTTTTATAAATTTTTCCATAATTTTCTAAGTCATTTAGGTATTATTAGTAATTTAAAATAGTTTAATTAGTTTAATTAATATAATTAGTTTTTAATTAATAAAAAACTCATAAAAAGACAAAAATATTATTTTTATTTTTTATAGTTTCTTCAAGTTCATTTTAAGGTTTAAAAATTTTTTTTGCAAGTTTTTAGTTTAATTTGTAATCTTTATAATTTTTAGTTAATTTAAATTTGGTTTAAATTACATTTTAAATAGTTTTAATTAATTAAATAATATTTAAATATTAAAATAATCATTTTAATAATTCATTTTCATTTTAAATTTTCTTTTAATTTTAAGTTTTCAAAAGTTTCACTTGCTGTAGTTTGTAATTTGCTAAAACTCGCTTTTTCTGTCTGTAATCTGATTCCAAGTTGTGCATTTGTGAATATATCTGTATATCTGTTATTGTGAATATTATATCATTGTGTAAATACCAAAATATCAGTAGCAAAATCAATTCCCAATCATCTTGGCTACTGTTCTCAGTGCCACTCATTCTCAAAAGCGTTTTCCAAAAACACCATTTCAATATCGCTGGGACATAACGACCCGGGGGCACACTATACTATCACCAGAGAATTGGAACGGAGCTGTCTTTGACTTTTTGACCTTGGTCAATAATATCTGACCTTGGTCAATAATAGGCCAAAAATGGGGGTTTGCTCAAAATCACATGAATATATCTGTATATCTGTTATTGTGAATATTATATCATTCTGTAAATACCAAAATATCAGTAGCAAAATCAATTCCCAATCATCTTAGCTACTGTCCTTAGTGCCACTCATTCTCAAAAGCGTTTTCCAAAAACACCATTTCAATCTCGCTGGGACATAATGACCCGGGGACACACTATATTATCGCCGGAGAATTGGAATGGAGCTGTCTTTGACTTGTTGACCTTGGTCAATAATATCTGACCGTTTCGGGACCAATCAAAATTTGGCGCCGCTGCCGGGGAGGTTGTTGCGTATTTTTAAAATCGTTTTAAGTTTAGTGGTTTTTAAAACCCTCCCTGTACAAATTTCACACAATTTGTAAAAAGTTTTTTGTAAAAATATCAATCATATCAAAAAGTTCATTAACATTTTTCCTGAAGTGTTAACAAACACCAAAAAAATCAAAAACAACAAAATAAACTGTGAAGTTAAATTACTTTGATTTCTTTAAGATTACAACCTGAAACAGTTGGTATAAGGTAAGTTCTGACATTAAATTGCAAACTGAAGAGGAATCCATTCTTTCCTCCCGCCAGCCTACGAGTAATCTTAAAAGAACGATTTCGGTTAACGAATCAGTTCCAAAAATATAATTCCCAAAGTTTTCTGCACACACACCCATCAGCCTAAAACAATTTTTCTGCTAATAAATACATAAAATCTTACCACCGCAAACCAAGGCAGAACACCTACCAACTGAGGTGTGGACATAATAAGTTCCCAAACTTAAGATTAAAACTTGCCTTTATATCCCTGTGAGTGGTGTACCTTTTTTAAAGAAGCCATTCACTTGTGATTATTGGATTTAAGTTCACTGTGGTTTTGCCTCAATCTTGTTTTGAAAAATTGTTTTTAGTGCATGCGCACTCGGCCACAAACAAAACGTAGAAATCAGAAAAACGTACCCGAGCTACGTACTGTTATTGAAGAACCAAAATCCGAAATGGCCAATGGGCCACCACCACCACCCCCTGACCCTCCCAGGGATGAGCCAGCTCCCGATCTCTGAACCATGGAGGAGTTGTGCCAGCCTACCATGCAAGGGAGGGGCGGACCTATTGCACCACTCACTATTGAGGCTACGGACTTTGGCCTCAAGCATCACATGATCCAACAAGTCCAAAATTCGTGTCAATTTCACGGATTATCGGGTGACGATGCTAACAAGCATCTTGATAAATACCTTACCGTCACCCAAAGCATGAAACAGCATGGTGTCACCGATGATGCCCTCCGGCTGTATCTCTTCCCCTATTCTCTCACCCATCATGCCACTGCATGGTTTGACCGACACCCAAAGAATTCTATTCGTACCTTTGATGAAATGGTAACCAAGTTTTTAGCAAAATATTTTTCACCTTCCATGGTTACCAAGTTACGAAATGATATCAGCAAATTCCAGCAACGTCCCGATGAGTCTCTTTTTGAGGCTTGGGAACGTTATAAGCTAGCTATTGATCGGTTCCCTAACTACAATATGTTACAGTTACCATCATAGATACCTTCTATAATGGTCTGACATTGAGGCACCGGGATATTCTCAATCCTGCTGCTGGTGGGACCTTTATGAAAAGGCATCCCGAAGAATGCTATAACTTGATTGAGAACATGACTGAACAGCATAACTTTTGGGATTCCTCTACGGAGAGGGATGAGTCATGCAAATCAATCATTCCTTCATCATCATCTCCTGAAATAATTGCTCTCACCAAAAAGATGGATGATATCTCTACGGCTGTGTTGAGAATGAACCAAACGATGCAAAATTAGGTTCAAAATCAACAAGTGAAAGCCGTGGCCTGAAGTTGTGAAACTTGTGGGGGCCCACATCTTTATTCTGAGTGTTCAGCTACTGCTGGTTTTCTTCAAGAGAACGTTTACGCTGCTCAAGGTTCCTACAACATGGGGGTAATTCTTACCAACCACAGGGGGACCGTAATCTTTTGAGCTATCGTTCCAACAATTTCTCGGACCTCCCGGTTTTAACCAAAATCAAAACCGTAACTCGAATCAGAATCGAGGAGATTTTAACCAAGGTCAAAACTCAAATTTCCAAAACCCGAACCAAAATCAAGGTCATTTTAATCAAAACAATTTTCAAAATGGCAATCAAAATCAAGGTTTTCAAGGAAATTTTCAAAGAAACCAAAATCAAGGGAATTACAATCAGGGTAATTTCAATCTGAGAAACAATTTTCAGGGTAACAACAATCAAAATCAAGGGAATTTTCAAAACAACCGTGTTCAAAATTTTCCTACTCAAAATCAAAACGTTGTTCCACCCTCGTCTTCCTCCGATGAAGTGCTAAAACAATTCATGAAAGCACAAGAGGAAACGAATCAGTTATTGATCAACAAGATCTCTGAGCTTCAAAAGTCTTTAAATGATCAACCCTCGGGCCCGGGTACACTACCGAGCAACACGATCGCTAACCCGAGGGGCGATGTCAAAGCGATCACTACCCGAAGTGGGGTATCATACAATGGACCCACGATTCCTTCTACCTCTTCTTCTCCTCCTACCAAGGTAGCGGAACGTGAACCTGAGGTTACCACGGACACGGTACTTCCTACTAATAACGGAGGTACCAACAACGTCCACCCTCAAGTTGTCCCGGTCCCGACTCATAAGTCGAAAGTTGTATTTGATCCTCCTGTAAGTTCTGATGAAATCCCAAAGAACGATCCTAAGCCTTCAATTCCATATCCTTCATGATTGAATGATCAAAAGAACCGCGAAAGAGCTAATCATCAGATGGAAAGATTTTATCAAATTTTCCAAGAGTTACACTTCGATATTAGCTTCGCGAATGCTCTTCTTCTCATGCCTAAATTTGCTTCAACAATTAAAAATCTGATAAGCAACAAAGAAAAACTCTGTGAGATGGCAAAAACTCCTCTTAATGAGCATTGCTCAGCAGTGCTCTTGAAAAAGCTTCCCGAAAAGCTTGGAGATCCCGGTAAATTTCTCATTCCTTGCATTTCCCTGGGATGGTTGAATGCTTTGCCTTGGCCGATCTTGGTGCAAGCATTAACCTGATGCCGTACACAGTCTGGAAAAAACTCTTTCTTCCTGCTCTCACTCCTACCTGCATGACTCTCGAGCTTGCAGACCGTACTATATCCCGTCCTCTCGGCATTGCCGAAGATATCTTCGTGAAAGTAGGAAAGTTCCATTTTGCGGCAGATTTCATGATTGTTGATTTCGATGCTGACCCAAGAGTTCCTCTCATTCTTGGGAGGGGATTCTTAAGAACGGGTTGTGCTTTAATCGATGTATTCGAAGAAGAAATCACTCTACGTGTTGGTGGTGAATCCATCACATTCAATCTTGATCAAACTTCAAGATACTCCTCCAACTATGACGCTGAAACGGTTAACCGAATTGACATCATCGATGTTGCGTCTGAGGAGTCTTCTCAAGAAGTCCTTGGTTTCTCAGCAAGTGGCAGTACCACTCTTTCCACTGACCTATCATTTCCGACTCTTCCCCTTCTCTCACTCCGTTTGAGGGAAGTGACTTCCTTCTAGAAGAGGTCGAGGCTTTTCTTGCTCAGGATAGTTCAATCCCTCATGGGTTTGATGAAAACTATCTTGACCCGGAGGGGGACATTCTTCTTCTTGAAAGATTGTTAAATGACGATCCTTTACCTTCTCCGTCTCCAAAAATACTTCATAAAGAGGAAGTCAAAAATGTTGAAATAATTGAAGACTTTCCCGAGGTTGAGCTCAAGGACTTGCCTCCTCATCTAGAATATGCATTTCTGGAGGGTGATGATAAATTACCTGTCATTATTGCTAAAGACTTGAAAGATGAGGAAAAGGCAGCACTCCTAAAGGTTCTTAAGTCACACAAGCAAGCAATTTCTTGGAAACTCTCCGACATTAAGGGCGTAAGCCCGGACTTTTGTACACACAAAATCTTAATGGAGGATGACTTTAAGCCAGCAGTACAACAACAGAGAAGGGTAAATCCCAAAATCCACGAAGTTATCAAACAAGAGGTTCTAAAACTTCTTGATGCGGGATTGATTTACCCTATATCCGACAGTCCTTGGGTTAGCCCAATTCATTGTGTTCCTAAAAAGGGTGGCATAACCGTTGTCACCAATGAGGAAAACGAGTTGATTCTGACTCGTTTGGTCATGGGTTGGCGAGTATGTATTGACTATCAAAAGTTGAATGAAGCCACCCGTAAAGACCATTTTCCTCTGCCTTTTATGGACCAGATGCTCGAAAGACTTGCGGGGAATGAATACTACTGCTTCCTCGATGGTTTTTCGGGTTACTTCCAAATCCCCATTGATCCACAGGATCAAGAGAAGACTACCTTCACATGCCCCAACGGAACTTTTGCTTACAGACGTATGCCTTTCGGCTTATGTAATGCACCAGGCACGTTCCAAAGGTGCATGATGTCTATCTTTTCCGAAATGATCGGGAAAACCATGGAGGTATTTATGGATGACTTTTCAGTCATCGGGGATTCATTCCTGTCTTGTCTCTCCCACTTGGAACAAATGCTTAAACGTTGCAAAGAAACGGATTTAAGTCTCAACTGGGAGAAGAGCCATTTTATGGTTAAAGAGGGCATTGTCCTCGGCCATAAAATTTCAAAGAACGGGATTGAGGTTGACAAAGCCAAAATCGATGTCATTGCTAAATTACCTCATCCCACCACCGTTAAAGGTGTTAGGAGCTTCTTGGGTCATGCCGGCTTCTACCGTAGGTTTATCCAAGATTTCTCTAAGATTGCCCGACCTATGACCCATCTCCTCAAGAAGGATGCTCCTTTCATCTTCTCTCCTGAGTGCATCGACGCTTTTGAAACATTAAAGAAAAAGCTTACCGAGGCACCGATTCTTGTTGCCCCAGATTGGGACCTACCTTTTGAGCTTATGTGCGATGCTAGTGATTTTTCCATAGGTGCGGTCCTGGGGCAACGAAAAGCAAAATACTTTCAGCCTATACACTACGCAAGTAAAACTATGACCGAGGCTCAAAGTCATTACACCACCACTGAAAAAGAACTACTAGCTGTGGTGTATGCCTTTGAAAAATTCCGGCCATACTTAATCCTGACCAAATGCGTAGTGTATACGGATCACTCGGCTTCGAAGTACCTATTTGCAAAGCAAGATGCAAAGCCGAGGCTACTCCGTTGGGTTCTCCTCCTCCAAGAATTTGATATCATTATTCGTGATAAAAAAGGAGCCGAGAACCTTGCTGCTGATCATCTCTCACGATTAGAAAACCCTCATCAGGATGTGTCCGAGAAACAGGAAATAAATGAAACATTTCCTCTCGAGACACTCAATGCGGTTGCTTTTCGTGGTGACTCTACTACCCCATGGTTTGCCGACTTTGCAAATTACCATGCGGGTAACTTCATCGTAAAGGGGATGACGTCCCAACAGAAAAACAAATTCTTCAAAGACGTTAAACAATTCTTCTGGGACGACCCCTATCTCTTCAAAATCTGTGCCGATCAAGTCATCAGGCGATGTGTATACTGAGAGGAAGCTGCTGATATTCTCAAGGCTTGCCATGCTGGACCCACCGGGGGCCATCATAGTCCTAACTACACCGCCAAAAAGGTGTTTGATTCTGGTTTCTATTAGCCCACGATTTATAAGGATGCCCACGAGTTAGTCAAAGCTTGTGATGCTTGTCAGCGTCACGGGAATATTTCACAAAAGAACGAAATGCCATGAAATGCCATTCAAGTTTGTGAAATCTTTGACGTCTGGGGCATTGATTTTATGGGGCCATTCCCATCTTCTCATGGAAACAAATACATTCTCGTGGCTGTTAACTACTTGTCAAAATGGGTTGAGGCAAAGGCCTTACCCACCAACGATGCCCGAGTTGTTGTGAAATTTTTGGAATCCCTCTTTGCTCGTTTTGGAACTCCACGTGCCATCATTTGTGATCGCGGTACACACTTTTGCAATGATCAATTCGCAAAAGTCATGCTTAAGTACGGTGTTACTCATCGTCTTTCTACCGCATATCACCCACAAACAAGTGGGCAGGTGGAGGTTTCAAACCGTGGTATTAAACGGATTCTTGAGAGGACCGTAGGTGAAAACCGTGCTTCCTGGTTGGATAAACTAGATGATGCACTCTGGGCCTTCCGTACAGCTTACAAAACACCCATCGAGTGTACTCCCTACAAGCTTATATACGGGAAGGCATGTCATTTACCGATCGAGCTCGAGCACAAAGCCTACTGGGCCTTGAAACATGCAAACTATGATCTTCATAAAACGGGTGATCATCGTAAGGTTCAACTCAATGAATTAAACGAACTTCGTGATCAAGCCTACGAGAACTCTTTGATCTACAAAGAAAAGACAAAGAAGATTCACGACTCCAAAATTAAGCACCGCGTTTTCAACGTCGGTGACAGAGTCCTTCTTTTCAACTCAAGGTTAAAGATCTTCTCGGGGAAATTAAAAACCCGATGGACTGGACCATTCACTGTTGCTAAAGTATATCCATACGGGACTGTTGAGTTATCTCAACCCGAAGGTCCCATCTTCAAAGTGAATGGTCATCGTTTGAAACATTATTTTGGAGAGGAAATACCATCCATGGTTGTCCCGGATCTCCAAACTTTCCCCATGGACCAATGAATTTGGGGATCGAGTCAAGCTAGTGACTCGGTGAAGAAAAATTAGCAAAATATGGGTTTTCACCCATATCTCTGACTTCTTTCTACTTTCTACCACTCTAGTGTGGGGGAGTGGCCGTCCCCCACTTTTGAAAAGTAAATTTGTATATAAGTCGTCAAAAAAATGTATAAAAATGTTTATATGTACATATAAATAAAGTGAAAAATAAAAACGATATTTCCACAGTTAGCTTCGAATATTAGCTTTTTCCGTTCAGAGATTCGGCATAATAGCCGGGACTTTAAATATTGAGGACAATATTCAATTCTAGTGTGGGGGGGGGGGGGGAATTCTTGCGAATTTTATCGTAAAATACTTTCTAAGTACCCCCATTTTTGGCCTAAATTTTTCAAAATTTTTTCAGTTTATTTCAAAATTTTTGTGGTAATCAATCCGCCATGTCTAAATGACAAAAGGATTGGCTAGTCTAGGAGCAAACGGCTCTTGGTAAAGAAATCTCAAAGCCGTTGATGGCTTGCAATTTGCCAAAAATTGTATGGTAAATCAACTCGCCATATCCCATAAAGCGAATGAGTTGGCTAGCCCACAAGGTTATGGCTTGAGGTAAAGGCCGTGGAAAATCCATAATTGGTAATCAGCTCACCAAGATGTTGACCTTGTCCATCAAGAGTTGGCTAGTCAAGAAGCAAACGGCTTTTGGTAAAGACTAATCAAATCCGTTGACAGCTGGTGGTTTGTTCAAAATCACATGGTTATCAGGTGGACCATAGTTCTTACTTGAATCGATACATCTGGCTACTCTAGAAGTGATGGCTTTTGGTAAAGAGTTTTTCAAATACATCAAGTTTTTCTCAAAAGATTGCTAGGGACTAGCAATGTTTTAGTGTGGGGGATTGATGAGTGTGTAAATACTCATCATTTTTACCTTTTCTGAGCTGCCAAAACATCTAAAAACACTCATTATTGCATCAAAATAGTGAAAATATCCCAGGAATGTGTTTTATATGTTTCAAATGCAAAATAATCAAAAACAGATGAAAAACGTACAAAGTTTGCAAAATTGGCAGTTTTAGTCCCTCAACTTTCAAAAGTTGTCAAATCTAGTCCCTGGTTGTTCTAAAAACTTGAAAAAGTCACCAAAGGTCCTTTTAAATCAAAAAAATTACATAATTAGTTCTTTGGTGCAAAGTTTCACAAAATGTCAAGTGTAGTCCCTGAAGTTTGGGAAATTGTCAAAATGGTCCTTGGGATATTAAAACTTTGAGAAAAACAAATTTTGTCCTTGTACTTCTCATATATGGCAGGATTGGTCCTTGATTGGCAAGTTTGGTGAAATTACACATTTGGTCTCTGAAGTTTGAAATATTGGCAGAAATAGTCCCTAGAAATTTAAAATGGAAAAATCATCTAAGGTCCTTGAACTATTCATCATTGGTAGGAATTACCCTTGTGACAAACTTTGGAAAAGTGCCAAATCATACCCCTCAAAATTCGGGAAATTACAAAAATGGTCCTTGTGCAAAGTTACACCAAACTGGACCCTTAATAATATCAAAAACCAAATCCAAGTCCAATCCACAAAATACAAAAGCCCACCCCTGGCCCATGTGATCCCTGAGCCCAAACAAAAACGAAACCCACCCTTTTTAATATAATACCGGGGGTCAAACATTGACCCTTAGTCAAACGAGTCAAACAACCACCCCCTTCACCCCTTCCCTCCCCCACACCACTTGCAGACCATCAAATCACCACCACCCCACTATCCCTGTCCAATCCACCGCCCAAACCACCACTCTCACCTAATATGACAACAAGCATTTAATGTTCCCCCCTCCAATACACTCAAACAGTGCAAATTGCCCTGCTTTGTCTTTCCCGCCAAAATGATCCAAGGGTCATAAAGATATCAAAAGTCATCCAATGGATGAGATTAAGAGTGGGAAATGATCATATAAGTCCCTTGTCTTTGATTTCCCATCATCAAAACATTTTTGTGAATTTTAGTGAGCAAGTTACACTGCCTCAAAGATACTTGCACGGAAACACCCTCCCCTGTGCATCAGACCACCCAATCACCACCACCACTTTGGTGGTTAATTGTGGCTAACTCAGTGGGTCCTAGTGGTCCACCTTGGGTTTTTCCAACCCCCCTCCTGGCAAGCTTCAAAGTTTGACCATTGGTTTGACCTTAGGCTTAGTGGACCCCACCTAGAATCACCCCTAGTGTTTGTCCCATTTCTGTGTTGAGCTCAAGTATCAAAGTGCCTATTTCTGTTCTAATTAGCTTATCAGTCCTTAAAATTTGTTGTTTCTAGCTCATATAAGTCCCTTGTGCTTAACTGAACCAAGTTCCATCATTGTGGATGATCGGGTCTAAACTGTCAGATATAATTGACCAAGGTCAACTAGTCAAAAACATCTTATCCCAATACTCCATGGATAGTATAGTGTGTCCCCGGGTCGTTAAAGTCCCAGCGAGATTGAAATGGTGTCGTTTGAAATCGTTTATGAGTGAGTGGCACTGATGACAGTAGCCCAGATGATATGGAATTGATTTTGCTACTGTTATTTTGGTATTTGTACACAGATATGATATTCACAAAAATCAGATATACAATTATATTCACAAATTCACAATTCAGATTCACGTAACAGACTGGAAAAGTGGGGTTTTGATAATTAACAAACTACAGTGGGTGCTTTTGAAACTTTTTGAAACTTAAAATTAAAAATCAATTTGAAAATAAAAATGAAATTATTAAAGTGAATAATATAATATTTAAATATTATTTAATTAATAAAACTAATTAAAATCTAATTTAAATTTAATTTATATTAACTAATAATTATAAATATTTCAAATTAACCTAAAAACTTGCAAAAATAATTTCTAAACTTAAATTAGAACTTGAAGAAAGTATAAAAAATAAAAATAAATATTTTTGTCTTTTTATGAATTTTTTATTAATTAAAAACTATTTAACTTAATTAAACTATTAAACTACTTTAAATTACAATTAATACTAAATTAACTTAGAAAATTATAAGAAAATTTATAAAATTACTTAACCACCACAGGAATCCTACAAAATTATAAAAACTTCTAAAAATTATGTTTAAGGTTAATCTACTAATTATTTACCTTTTAATTACTTTAAATCTAATTTAAATGATTAAAATAAAAAAAATTGAAAATGAACAGTATAAATTAAAAATATATTTTATAAAAGTCTAATTTATTATATAAGAGCTAAAAAAAATATAAAAACTAGGTTATGCTTTATAAAAACTAAATATGCTATTTAATACTTAATATTAATTAATAATTAAGAAAACTAAAATTAAATCTAATAAATACTAAATGACAAAATAAAAATCTAAAAAAATTACTGAATTTACTTTAATATAAGAGATAATTAATAAAAATATAAAAATACTAAGTACTTAATAAAATCTAAAAATGAAAATTAAAAGATAAATTGAATTAAATAGAAACTATCACTTAATTTAAATTTGGATTTTCTTGGTTTTTCTTTTACAAACTTACTTAACTACTGAAAATAGAAAACTTTTGTGAAAAGACTTTTCAAAAAGCTTATAAATAAGCTGTATGCACCCCCTTTTGCTTATCAGTTGACTTATGTTGACTGAATGCACAAATAAGCTCAAATGACTAGAGGTGGGGCCCACAATGGTGAAACTTGATTCAAATAAGCTAAAAAAACTCAGATAAGCCAGAAATAACAAGCAATGATGACAAATAAGCTGTATGAGAGCAAATAAGCACTTGAGCAAACTGAATTTCAACACAAAATGGGACATACTTAATGATGGATTGATTCTAGGTCAAACAAATGGTCAAGTTTTGTTCCCTGGTAGGAGGGGGTTGGGAAAAACCAATTGGAACCTCTGGGGCCCACTGGGTTGGCCAGAAATCACCACCAAAGTGATGGTGGTGAGATGATCAGCTGTGCACAGGGCAATGGCTTGCCCTGCAGTTCACTTCCAAGGGAAATTTAGTCCACAAGAAAATTTCACAAAATTAAAGAAACCCTGGGAAAATGAAGTTGAGGTGGCAAAGTTTAACTACAATGAATTTCAGATCCTCAATCCAAACACATAAATCACAAAAATTCTTGTAATTTTAGCAAAAATCTGAAAGGTGCAATTTGACTTTTTATAAAAACTTAAGCTTTTGACTTTTATGAACTTCTAATCACTCCTACTGATTAAAGACTAAGTTACAAGCTATATTTAAGCTAAATTATTCTATTTTAACAACCTATTTAGCTAATGTGAATGATTTAGACACCCAAAACTCTCACAGTTAACTGTGAGAGGTAGATTTGTGAGATTTTGACTTTTAATCTAATAGCACTTGGATTTTATTGTTTCAATGAGCTAATAATACCTAAGGTGAGGTGTACAAGCCCAAGTTAACAACAAACACAACCTTGATCACAGTGTACAACTTAGATCCAAACACCCCTAAATCTATCTGTTTTGTGATTTCCAAATTAACTAGGTGCTGGATTGTATAAACTTGATCCCAAACTGCAAATTATAACTATGTGAACTTGTTTAAGTACTTAAAAACATGTTACTACTACAATCACACAAGTTTAATCCTTAAGCTATTTTGACAGTTAAATATTAAATTTTAAGCAACTATGTATTCTAATAAGCAAGCAATGAACATTAAGCTAAAAATGACTTAAACTACAATCAACTATCACAGATTAGCAATGAACAAGCAATCAATCAGAAGCTACTAAGAACTAGGAGTTTTTAGTGGAAAATTTAAATAAGCAAAGTCTTACAAGAATACCCTTAGCATGAACAGAGGGTTTTCCTATGAAGCCTATCTTTAGATAGGCCAACTTCAACTCTAATCTTGCTCCTCAATGATCCTCAATACCTGAAAACAAGGTAGAACTAAAACAGTTGACCAAGTTTGACTTTTTTGTGTTTTTGATGTTTACTATTAATTCTGAGTTTTAGTGTCTCTACAAAGCTTCAATAAGCTTATTGGAACCTAAATGTTGCTAACTCAGTCCATGGTTCTTGCTTCAGATCATAACTCAACTTATTTAGAAAAGCATAAATTGAGAAAAATTGAAATTACACAAAACAGAAATGGAACCTTGATTTTATTACTTGAAAAGATTAAGAGTACACTGGAATCACTACTACAATGCTTAAAATTGAAAGTTACACTGAGATAAGAGCTTAATTTAAAAATCGACACTAAAATTTAACTAAAAGCTACACTAGTCTTCCTTGCACTCCTCTGCTTTATATAGCTCTCTCCTAGGGTTTCTTGAACATCTCTGAACCTTTTCCATTTGATCTTGGCCGTTAATTTGCTCTGAAGTGATCTCAACCTTTAAATTAGGTTTTGGCGCCAAAATTGGGTAAGGGTGTTTGGACTGTTATTACAACTGGGGGGGGGGGTGGCATTTATTGTGGTGTGATAGTTAGGTAAAGTGGGTTGGGCGGTGGCTTCTGATGGAGGTATGATGGGACCTGCAAGTGGGGTTGTGGGGGAGGGAAGGATGGTGGGGATGGTGGTCATTTGACCAAGTTTGACTGAGGTCAAACTTTGACCTCTGGTATTACTAGTTGGGGTTTTGGTGGGCTGAGGTTGGGATGGGCCTAAGGATTTAGGAAGTGGGCTGTAGGAATGTTATTGGATTGGGTTTAGGTGTAGTATTATTATTAGTTAGGTCCGGTTTGGTTTTAAGATTACACAAGGACTAATTTTGCAATTTAACGAACGTTGAGGGGTAGGTTTTGGCATTTTTCCAAATTGTTTCCAAGGGTCTATTATGCCAATCTATGAATAGTATAAGGTCCTGGGTTGATTTTTCCATGTTAAATACACCAGGGACTAAAATTGCCAAACTTTCAAACTTCAGGGACCATTTGTGTAATTTTCACCAAACTTTCCACCAAGGACCAATCCTGCCACAAAAGGTTAGTGCAAGGACAAAATTTGTTTTTCTCAAAGTTTTTAATATCCCAGGGACCATTTTTGACAATTTTCAAAGTTCAAGGACTAAACTTGACATTTTGTGAAACTTTTCACCAAAGGACTAAATGTGTAACTTTTTGATTTAAAAGGACCTTTGGTGACTTTTTCAAGTTTTTAGAATAACCAGGGACTAGATTTGACAACTTTTGAAAGTTGAGGGACTGAAACTGCCAATTTTGCAAACTTTGTGCGTTTTTCATCTGTTTTTGCTCTTTTTGCATTTGAAACATGTAAAACACTTTCCTGGGATATTTTCACTATTTTGGTTCAATATTGAGTGTTTTTAGATATTTTGGCAGCTCAGAAATGGTAAAAATGATGAGTATTTACACACTCATCAGTGGACCCCACATATAATCATTTGAGCTTAATTTCCTAATTGGTCACAGATAGTCAACTATTTTGATTAAGGGGGTGCACACAGCTTATTTTTAAGCTATAATAAAAGTGTTTTTGTAAAAAGTTCTTATTATTAAGTTATTTGCATCTGTCAAAAGGAAAAACACCAAAAAACCAAACATAAAATTAGGGATAACTTCTATTTAATAGATTCTATCTTTTTCATTTTTCATTTCAGCTTATTAATAAGCACTTTACCATTTTTATAATTTTCTTAATTTTATTTTACCTTTAAGTATTTAAAATAATTTTCGTAGTTTTTCCTAAACAGTTTACTATTTATTAGAATTAAAAGTAGTTTAATTAATTAAATAAGTAATAACAGTAATTAATTAGTTTTCTTAAATTTAAATTAACAACAATAGGTTTTTATAATTTTCCTAAGTTTTATAAATTAGTTAAGACTTTTAGAAAATAGTTTCATAATTTCTACTATTCATTTTCTAATTTTTCTATTTAATTTAGTTAAATAGATTTAAATTAATTAATAAGTAATTAATTAGTAAATTAGCCTAAATTTGATTTTTAGTAACTTTTTATAATTGTTTAGGATTCCTGTGATGGTTAATTAGTTTTAAAAAATTTTCCATAATTTTCTAAGTCATTTAGGTATTATTAGTAATTTAAAATAGTTGAATTAGTTTAATTAATATAATTAGTTTTTAATTAATATAAAACTCATAAAAAGACCAAAATATTTATTTTTATTTTTTATACTTTCTTCAAGTTCATTTTAAGGTTTTGAAATTATTTTTGCAAGTTTTTAGTTTAATTTGTAATCTTTATAATTTTTAGTTAATTTAAATTAGGTTTAAATTACATTTTAAATAGTTTTAATTAATTAAGTAATATTTAAATATTAAAATAATCATTTTTATAATTTCATTTTCATTTAAAATTTTCTTTTAATTTTAAGTTTTCAAAAGTTTCACTTGCACCCCGTGTAGTTTGTAATTTGCTAAAACCCATTTTTTCTATCTGTAACCTAATTCCAAGTTGTGCATTTGTGAATATATCTGTATATCTGTTATTGTAAATATTATATCATTGTGTAAATACCAAAATATCAGTAGCAAAATCAATTCTCAATCATCTTGGCTACTGTTCTCAGTGCCACTCATTCTCAAAAGCCTTTTCCAAAAACACCATTTCAATCTCGCTGGGACATAACGATCCGGGGACACACTATACTATAACCGGAAAATTCGAACGGAGCTGTCTTTGACTTGTTGACCTTGGTCAATAATATCTGACCTTGGTCAATAATAGGCAAAAAATGGGGGTTTGTTCAAAATCACATGAATATATCTGTATATCTGTTATTGTGAATATTATATCATTGTGTAAATACCAAAATATCAGTAGCAAAATCAATTCCCAATCATCTTGGCTACTGTCATCAGTGCAACTCATTCTCAAAAGCGTTTTCCAAAAACACCATTTCAATCTCACTGGGACATAACGACCCGGGGACACACTATACTATCACCGGAGAATTGGAACGGAGCTGTCTTTGACTTGTTGACCTTGGTCAATAATATCTGACCGTTTCGGGACCAATCAGTACCCGCCTCTGCAACGCGCAGATACCCTACTAGAATAAGACAATCTAGTTTTCATTTTCTTCTAGATCAAAATTCAAACCAAAATATCAACACCACCACTAACTTGAAGGTCTTATAAAACCAAAACCACTTTTAATATATATATATATATATATATATATATATATATATATATATATATATATATATATATATATATATATATATATATATATATATGTTTCATTCATTCAGTATATAAGTATGTTTGTGTCAAAGTTATTGTTGTATACATAAACTAGGTTCAAAGCTCGTCTTATAGGCATGAACTAATTTTTTCCAACATGCATAATATATAACTAGTCTATTTATCAGGTGGGTCTTAAAATTAGTTTATGTATACGGCTATAACTTCGACTCAAGACAAAATGGTAGCTTCAGATTTCGTATCTTTTAAGCATCACTCTGTATTCTCTTCATGATCCAGGTCGATCTTCTTCCTTCGTGCTCCCACTATATCTACTCTCCGTGCTACATTGGATCTCCTAATTGCATGAGCTTCCTTCTTTTTTGTCCGTCTTGATTTACATTTAATCATAAACTAAAAGTCTATTCTACTTTTAAATTAAAATACAAGAGTTATTTCCATTGGCACATAAGACTACCTTAAACCCAAAGTAGTATAAAACAAATAGTAGAAAATAAAAAACACTAACTAACCTACATCACAACCAAGGTTTATATTTTGTTCAATGGCTCAGGCTTGTGTCAACATGCATGGTTTAATAATGCAATAAAGTACTATTAAATAAAAGCATATAATAAAAAATAAAAAACGCTAACTAACCTACGGTATTTTATTCAATGGCTTAGGCTTGTATCAACATGCATGGTTTAATATAAGTAGGAAAGTACTATTAAATAAAATCAATGGTGAACGCTTAAGTTATTGCATCCTAGGACTTATTACACAACCACATGGATCATATGTGTAGCTCATCCGTTAAGTACATGCAAACCCAAGTTTCACCTGCTACGTTGCAACCCAAGCAATTGTCATTCCTAATGAATGGCAGTTATTGTCCTATTGCTTTTTACTATTAGTTTACGAAATATTTCTTTTTTAAAATTTATTATAAACGTTAACTAGAATTTTCAAAAATACAAATTTTAAAAGTTCGTGTGACTTAGGAAGTAAAACACTATGTCACGTCACTATTTGATTGATCAATAAAATTTTAATATAGCCTTTTTAGTTTAAATTTAGTTTCCCAAAATACTTTGGTTATGTTTTAATATTTTGAAACCTTAGTTTCTATAATTGAAAGATTTAACGTCAAATAATAGTAAAAAAGTGAACCTTTATCGGTTTATAGAAACCCATTACTTGGTCACCAAGACTTACATAGGTCGTAAAATAAGTAACCCTATCTAACTGGGTGTTAATTTTCGACACACCATTGGATTATAGTAAAACCTAATTAGATCCTTGTTGTCCAATTAATCTTGCTTACCATATGATTTAATCAAGAAACAAAAATTTCAAAATATAGTTAAAGCGTATTTTTTAGAAAGTACAAACTTTATCAAAATTACCTAAAACCATAAATCATCTATAGTAATAATATTACCTTTCACACAAAAAACTAATCTAGGTAAACCTTAAGAGTTTTGCGACTATCAAAAAATTAGTTCTATCTAAATTTACTTGCAAAAATTGATAGTAATAAGCACACTATCAAAAAGTTAGTTCTTTCTAAAATTTTGTTTTATTAGACAATAGGTTCTATTGGTTAGGATCTCACACATGCATAACCTCATGAATGATTTTACTTGAGATCCTAACAACAAATACTTTAGCGTAAAAACTTTATTCATATTTACAGGTCACGGGATTTTAGTTTCTCAGATATAGCATCCTCCAATTTTTTTTTACCAAGGGTTTGATGGAACATCAAAACAAAGTTATTTTTATATTAGTTAAAATCTATTCCGTTGTGGTTTTTAATTCCTTTTTCATTTTTCTTTGTTGTCTACAGAAGCCTTTTCAAATTAAGACGATGAAAGTCATAAAAAGTAGACTGTAATACATTAAAGACTGGTTTACCACTCACTTGCCGAGGACACATGTAATAGTGAATGTTCATGAAGTTCAACATGAATATGAGATTCAAATACAAGTGCATGTATGTTGTATTAGTTAAAGTTCAGGTACTAACTTTCGAATGTGAAAATCATTTTTTTTTTGGAAATTGCATACATATCCTTCCAAAAACTTATGATTGCGTATATATCAAACAAAAACTTATAATTGCGTATATATCATTGCAAAGACTTAAATATTATGTATATATCCAAATAGGTAAGACAAATTAAATCACATAAAATATTTGTTGCGACACCAAAACCTCTAACTCCAAGACCAATTTAATCAACATAATTCGGTCGATCCGGAATTGATCGGTTAAACATTGCATTAGGAAGCCTGGTCTTGACTTTTCTGTGTGAAATATATGTTTTTTTCATGGCTAAAAAAGACTAACTTTAATTTATATATATCTTCTTCGA